>CABIKL010000814.1:0-18859 GCA_902196195.1 Aptinothrips rufus | reverse complement strand
CCCCCCCCCCCCCCCCCCACCCCTCCCCGCGTCTTGTGCGACGTCTGGTCAGTGCTCGGAGGCCTCGTCGCAGGCTCTGCTGCTCGGCTTCCGGGAAGTGAAGCCGGAAGCCGGTGGTGGAACTGCAGTCCAGCTTTAGATCAATCGGATCGGAAGCAGTCCGGCCAGAGCATGCCCAGCATGCCCAGCAGGTCGACCAGCCGCCAGCAGCAGTCATAAGCAGCGCCAACATACTCCTGTCGAGACTCGTTCGGAAGGGAAGGCTCTTTGCTATGGAAATACTTCCCGGTCGCGGCCGCCTTAGTAATGCCAACTTTCTAACGATATAATTTAAACCAGACAAGCCGTGTTGAACTACGGGGCACAAAACTTATGACCCCTGCCGCCCTTTTCGTCCTGCGTCACCATGGTAATTTCTTTTGATAGTGATGACGACACATGCGACTGACCGGTACGCGTGAATCTCTTGTTGTCTCCTGCGTTGAAGTTCCCAAGCCGACGAGCTGTGATGAATGATAATAATGTCTGTTGTGTGAATCTCTTATATATGACAAATTAGTATAATGAACGCGTTATCACTGTGGAATTATCTGCTATCTCTTTTTTCCTAGTCTTCTTTTCTCCATTGACGGGAGGGACGGGAGCTAACAAAGTCCTTTTCCCCATCATGCCCTCGCGGCAGTTCCGGCCCGCACGGTTGGCAACCACGAGTGCTTCTACTTTACGTCAAGACCTAGTATGATCGGACAAGGAAATAGACCTAAATATACAATAGACACTCCACCGTCAAGGAGACGAAACGGACTCCTTCCCTGCCGGCTGGACCTCGTCTCATATTCCTGATCAGTGTTGCCACCAAAGTAAACAAAATGTACGGGTGGTCGAAAAGTCGAGGACTGAAATCGACCCCCTTTCGACGTCGACCGAATGGCAATTCGTCCAGAAGAGCGACCACATTTCGATGTCCGCGTCGAATCGACGGGACTGGTCTTGTGTGGGCGGGCGGGTGGCCAGTTGAATGATCTAACAAACTGCAGCAGCAGCCGCAGCAGCAGCAGCAAGTACTGTAAGCGGGCGGCTCACTGTGGTCTCGTGCCGCTGATTTATCTTGTCATGCCTCGGACTGACTGCAGGCCAGGCCGGGTGACGAATCCGCTAACCTTGTGGCTTTCTCCGCTCCGCCAGAGATGCGACGCGACGCGAGGCGATGCTCCACTCGGCACAAGGAGGGACCCCACGGCAGAGGATGAAGGGAGAGCCCGTGGTCTGAGTGGATATGGCGGCTGCGCCGATCACCGCAATGCAAGTGAACCGCAGCTAGACCTCTCCGCGCGTAACCCCGGAGAGATTATAAGAGAACACGCAGCAGCGGGGTCAACAACTCTTCTTGCACCTTAGGGTGTTTACTCAGAGGTGCTATCTTGAAATTTCAACGTGTCTGACAACTCTTCCTCGTTTACTATACGGTATAATGAATCTGATTATATCGACGCTTAACCGCACTTAACTATGGGGAAACATATTTGGAAGACAGAAGTTTCTGTAACTACACCGCCCAGCGGAAAAAAAAAAACTCTATTCCGCTGCATGTCGGCTGCTGGCTGTGTATTTTTTCACACAGTGAAGGTAAACCTGTAAACCTGCTTGAATTAAGCTGAAGCAGACTCACCCCCGCCGGTGATGGGGGTGCGGTAGTAGCGGGGGGTGCAGGCGACGCTGCGCCGCCGGGCGGGGTGCGCGGCGCGGGGGCCGGGGCGGGCGGGGGCGGGCGCGCGCTGCGCGGGGTGGTGCTGACCCGGGGTGCGCAGGTTGAGCTCGTCGCGCTGGTGCAGGTACGTGGCGGCGGCCGACTGGCTCCTCCGCACCAGGCGGTGCCGCGACGCGTCGTACCGCTCGTTGAAGAAGTGCTCCTCCTCGACGGCGTTGAGCAGCCCCAGGCTGGGCGGCTCCTCGGCCAGCAGCACCGAGTCGGGGCGGTAGTGCTGCCTGCCCGGGTACATGTCCAGCTCCAGCTCCAGCTCGGCGTCCAGGTCGGGGGACGGGCCCACGTAGTAGAAGTCGGACTGGGCGCCCACCTCGATGGCGGGCGTGGACGCGGTGTCTGCGGACGGCTCCTCGTCGGCCCAGTGCCGCTTCAGGTAC
The DNA here is from genome assembly GCA_902196195.1 of Aptinothrips rufus. Lineage (NCBI taxonomy): Eukaryota > Metazoa > Arthropoda > Insecta > Thysanoptera > Thripidae > Aptinothrips > Aptinothrips rufus. The sequence continues at coordinate 16,717 of CABIKL010000814.1, read as the reverse complement.
ATGAAGTTCTCCAGGTCCCAGGGGTCCACGTAGTGCCGGGAGGAGGAGATGGTGGCCGTGGTGTCGTCCGAGGCCGAGCCGGAGCCAGACCCGGAGCCAGACCCGGCCAGGCTGCCGCCGGGCAGGCCGTGCATGCCGTACAGCGGGTTGCGGGTCGAGGTGCCGCCCACGACGCGGTGGTACGCCTCCCCCGCGCTGCTCGTCTTGCGGCCCAGGGGCCCGGCCAGGGGCCCGGCCAGCGAGCTGGGGCCGCCCGGGGCAGCCGAGGACGACGCGGAGGACGCGCGGCCAGTACCGGCCCAGTAGGGCGCCATCCCTCACATGCCAGACACTCGCCGAGCCGTGCCGCGCGGTGCGATGCTATGCGCGCTATATCACTTTCTCTGCCGCCACATTTGCAAAGAGCGCTCAGTGCAGCGCGGGCCCGGCCGGCCAGCGGAGCGTGAAGCACGCGACTCGAAACACGCGGCGCGTCCCAGGGCGCGTGCCTGGCCTGCCGACGAGGACGAGGACGAGGCGCGAAGTACGACGGGGTGCCCAGTGCTCGTCTCTCGTCTCGCGGCCGTGCGTTGTCGACGACTGGACGACTCGCCCTGCACTCTGGGCGGGGGCGGGGCCGGGACCAGGCCGAGGGAGGGGGAGGACGGGACTGCGCCTGGCGCAGTGTTGCCAGATGCTAGCTCCGCCGGGTCGCACCCAGAGCGCGCTCGCGTCGCGAAAATTTAAAAGAAGAAGAAAAAGAAAAATCGTCCTTCACGGCAAATAGTATTAATGCAATTTAAGAAACTAAAAATGCCCTCTCGACTACACGTTTGAGAAGGAAAGGATCAGCACTCTCTACGCGAATTCAGCGAGTGCGGAAAATTTCGCGTCGCGAAATCGCGACTGCCCTTCCCAAGTCGTGCCATCTGGCAACGCTGTTCTCAGGTCTTTCTGCAGTCTGCAATCAAAGTTATTGGTGGCTGCGGACGTATTGTTCGCGCCTGTTCCAATCTTTGATACTGTGAATGTCAAAATATGCCGGTTCGTGTCGAAATTGTGCCTCCTCCACCTGCTAACTCTAAACAACCTGGTGTGACGAAGTCATTGCTCTACAATGGGTCAAGATTCCAAGGATCACAGAAGTCCAAGGGAAATAGCTACGAGGTCGAAGTTGTTTTGCAGGTTAGGCCTTTTACTTTTATTTAATCTCGTTGATCTAGTTTCTTTAATGAATCTTTTTCATTCACATACAGCCCTTCTTTATTGTCCCTCGGTCTCAGGAAGTCTATTTAAGCGGGTATTGTAGTATTTCTTTTTCGGTCCACGAATCCTTTCAGACTAAAAATTATCGCCTTTTATTCTATCTGCGAATTTGTTTCTATACATCCGTGGGTGTCATGATGATTCCTTAAAAAGTCAAGGTGTACCGCAAATTTTACTTTTTTTTTTTTTAGTCTTAATGTGCTTGCTTAAGTGGAGTTTTGTTGTCTGTTTTCTTATGCTAGTATGTAATGGCTAATCTGACACACTATTTCTCTTGAGTTTCTCACATTTGCCAGACAATTTCAAGCAATTTTCAGATTACGTTACAGATTATGTAACAATACTAACTTGATGATGCCAGTAGTTCTGATTCGTATTATTGATTTGTTTTCACCTTTGTTCCGCTATTTAAATTATGTAGTAATCACAATCTCATTTCCAGCATGTTGATGAAGAAAATTCGTACCTATGTGGATACTTAGGAATAAAAGGACTAACAGAGGAGTTTCCTACCCTGACGACATTTTTTGATGGGGAAATCATCAGCAAGAAGTATCCATTTCTCACCCGAAAATGGGATGCTGATGAAGATGTTGACAAAAAGCACTGGGTAAGTTTAATAATTTGCATTAATTCTGGTTCAAGTTAGGTCTTGAAATTGGTCTTCCAGAGATCCTTATCTGTCATCCAAGTCGCCACTCCAGTCTCTTCCTTTTAATTTGTGTGTGTGAAAAAGAAGTGAATATTGATAAAGCCAGTCCCAACCAAATAATGGCAATAATATTTGTTTACCCACAATTTATTTATAAGCAAGGGACCAATCTTCTGTGAATTTAGAGTGCTTTAGGCAAGTGCTTGTAAACTGGTATTCTCAGGACTTGAGTAACAGCTTCTTCTTTCTTTTTATTTCTTTACAGTCAAAATTCAGTGCATTTCATCAGTACGCTAAGACTTTCAATTCAGATACTTTCAGCTATGAAAATTTAAAGGAAACAGACTACGTGTTCATGAGGTGGAAGGAACATTTTCTAGTTCCTGACCACACAATCAAAGATATCAGCGGGGCATCATTTGCTGGATTCTATTATATTTGTTTTCACAAATCAGCCGCAACTATAGAGGGCTATTACTACCACCGAAATTCTGAGTGGTAAGTTGAGAAAAGTTTTCTGGAAATCCATCTCAAACATATTTAGTTTTATTTGAACAATGTGAAGTAAATGCTTGTTTTAAATAATATTTTTTTTTATTACAGGTACCAGTCTTTAACTCTCAGACATGTGCCAGAGCATAGTATTCAGATATATGAATTTAGGTGAAAGAATTGGAGAGTACGTGTACTATTTTGTTCACATCAAATTATAAGTCTGATATATTTTTTTTTTCATTTTTTTTCCTGTTTGTTGTTAAATTTGAAAGGAAGAGGGACATTTGCAATGAGAATCATAGGCTAAGTCTTAACTTCTACTGAATGTGAATATGTAGGTTCATACATATGTGATGTTTGTATATTTTCATTTTGTCTTTTGTACATTTTGTCTTAAGTACATGAGGTTTGTATGCAGATGCAGGATGTCTTTTAAAACTGTTGAATTTGTGATGTTGTTCTTTTTTGTTTACCAAACAAATGATATGAAATAATACATGATTTTACAGCAAATCATAAATAGATTTATTCATTGTTCATCCTATGGGACATTTTACCAGATCAGAGATTACAACCTAACATGGAAGTTGTCGATACTAAATTTGCTATGAAGGTGCGACACTTGTTCTTTACACCCTTTAAGAAGGTTTTGCATTGCTATGGGGTAGTTACGTGAAGCTTCAGGTCATAAAAGAATTCATTATTATGTGTTGTAGGTGTGTCACTACATTAAACTGCACTGGCCGCAGTATTCATTCCCTCTTTCCTTTAGATGCCGAAAAGTTAGGAAGGTAAAGAATAAGAAAAAAAAAACAAAAAAACTAGAACTTTCCTTGTATGTCATTTATTTACAGAACTCATGTTACAATTGCAAAGATCATTTGAATCAATGCATTTTTATGTGCATCTTCAAATTAATAATATCTATACTCATGTCCATAAACTTGTTCACAAGTACTCTCTCACATGTAACTTGATAACTTTTTAGGGCTGAATGCGGTACAAGAATAAACTAAGGCATTGAAATGTTTTGGAATAAGGGTATGGTATAAGCTTAAAATGATTACAGCCACCATCAGAACAGTTGAGTAAGAAAGTGCCGTTTTAACAAAGAGTTTCATAAAAGTACTCATAATTATATATTCAAGAGTTACTCTGAAAATAAGAATGTGTCGAATGCGTTGTTAGCAATAAAAAGATGCTAACTTGAAATATTTCTTCCCATACCAAATGGGTGAATCATTTCCGAGTTCACAGATTATATAAATAAGTACTCAAGTGGCTCAAATATTTCAGTTGCAATAATTAGACACAATCTCATGCTTTCAAGCACACAGAGGAAAAGCAAAAGACATACGTAATATAAATCTTTCAACAAGCAGTCAAATCAGAGGAAAATTTATTAAGTTAGGTGCAAATGATGCTATAAATAAAGACAATAACTGGAATGTAATGTCTCTTTATATTTTGCTAGAGGATCTCTGGAATATAATGAACTTTGACAAAGACATGAAACTTGAATGGGTTAACCACGACACAGCTGCTTGACATGTAGGAAAATATCAACATGAATAAAAGATTTCTCCATGCACCAATATTTTTCAGATTTTGGTGAGGAACAATCATCCCAAATATTTTGTGAATATCAAATGCTTCTTTGATCCAGTTCATTAAAAACTACATTTCATACAAAGAAGACAATGACAATGGTACAATGATCAAAGTGAGGAAAGGCTGGAACTTGTCAGCACTTCATACTTTAATTGGAACAATAATGCAACAGACCTTAAAGGAAATAATAATGATAGCTTGACATATTGTTCAGAGTGCGATCATCGATCAAAAACTCAACAACACAGACTAACACATAATTTAAGCTTGAAGCTTACCCATAGCGAGATTCCTGCAGAACTACCCCCCATATGTCTCAAAGCTATTGAAAACTGATCAGGTAAGTTAAAATTTCAGTTAGCAAGAGAGCTTCCTTTCAAAGAAAAATTTACATATTTACAAGAAGATTAATGTACATGCTCACTTTGGTCTATTATATGCCAATACTAAGTATTGAAAAAAAAAACATCAAGTCAAACATCATCACAAAAGAATGGACAGCAAAGTATTTTCAAAAATTTAAACAATACATTCACAGCACAATTGATAGGAGCACACAGTAGAACCACAGAAGTCAGGAAAGACAACAAGAGTTACGACCCACACAACTAGTCCGGTTCTGGTCAAGAGAGTTGCTTGAAGACGGTGTAACACTTGAAGTCACAGAAGAAGTTGGGCACACCATTCCTACAAAACGCAGCTTCTTACTTCCAGACAAAGTTCCCACTTTGCCTGAACTAAGAATATTCCTGTTGTTATTCATGACGAATCGATGCATTGAAGTAGTAGAGTAGCTCGTCAAGTCATATGACTTCAGATGTGACTTGATAGATACAGGAAGAGGAAGTTGATCAATACCATAAACAGATGTCCGGGCTACAATGGCACGGCAGCAGAGCTCTTGTAAACTGAGGACTGAAAAAAAGAAATAAGGAAAGATGGTAGACATAAAGCACAAATATAATTGAAGGAAGTAAAAACATCTTCGTACTTTCAACTAAATAAATATGGGAGGAGGAAATATAAAGGTACCTTTATTCGATCTCCAAAGTCGCTCCATTCCATTACGATGAAGTGCCATTCGAGATAGTTCACTAAAGCTTTCTCGAATATTGAAGTCACAGAGAGGGCTCACTTCAAAAAAGGACATCCGATTTTTAACAGCATACGCCTCTGCTTCTCTGGTTCCAACTTGACGTTTGAAAGCTAGATGGAGGCGATTCCCCACCAGTACCTTGGGGACTCCAGGTGCATGCTGGGTTTAAATAATATCATAATGTAAAATCACTTTTGAAATAATCTTATACTGGCAAAATAGTGGAGCTACTGCCCCTGAACACAGTGTAAAGAATAATCTAACAAACCTCTTCAACTTCTTTCAACCAACGATCAATTCCATCAAAAGACCATTTGTTGGTAATGTCATACACAAGTAGGATACCTTGTGCTCCTCTTGAGTATGATCTTATTATAGTACAGAACCTCCCCTGACCCGATGTGTCCCATAGTTGTAATTTTACACGCTTCCCATCCAACAGAATCGTTGTTGTCTTGTAAGCTGAAAAGAGAGACCAATGCAAATAAGGAGGCTCATTCCATGACTGATCCAAAAAAGCATGGTGACCTAGTAAGTGTCACTGTGCTATAAAATAAGATTAGCTTTAAATTGTTTGCACAGAACAGGCACAGAGGTTATCACATTTACACATCAAAAAATTATTAAACAAAATGAATGTGGACCATTCATTACACCAGTAAGATGCCGTATTTGCAAACTAAATATTATTCGTAGAATCTTTACTTGTTCCTGAGAAGTATCCTTAAACCCATTGAAACACTAAAAATGGAGGCAAAAGAATATAAACAAAAGTGAGTGACAGATACCTGAGATAAATAACTAAAAGAAATGTCTGCAATTACACACACTGACAAATAAATATAATGGACAGAAAATTAGGATGACCTCAAGACAGCACGTAAAACAATCACTAGGTAAGCACTGCATGTCATCAACATTGCGAGTCCAACTTCACGTCTTTGCTTGGCAAAACTCAACGCTTGTCACCCAATGAAGACTCAATTGAAATTAAGAAGAAAAAACAAGATAAAAGTATTGAGGCTAATGAACACGGCTCAGAGACTAACTTTTAGGCACTCTTAAAATCTTTGATACATACCACTCCCACTACAGAAGGGGGATTCAGATGAACCATCTTCGAGACCACTTAAAATTTCCTGCTTCCCAACGTCACTGTCTCCGACGAGAAGAAATTTCAACAAGTAATCATATTGTTTTTGTTGTGGTCTTGGCTCCAAAGCCATAACACACACACTCGTTCGTTTTCCTTGAGCATAATCAGTCGTTTCTTTGGGTTTAACACTAATTCCGAGAGATTTATCACTTCTTCTATGGTTATTTAGCATACAATAGACAGACTGAACATCATTTTAGACGCACCACAGGCATAAATATTGACAATACAATAAAGGTTAGACATTCCTGTGACGGTCAAGAGAGTAGGAGGCAGGCAGGCGGTTCGCGAAACAGCTGAAGCAGAGAAAATCCCTCAACGGTGTGTCGGAAGTCAGCCTCAAAACGCAGCTTTTCCGGTTACGTTTCTGCCTCTCTCCTGCCCGCGCCGAGACGCGCAAGCCCGCGGATTTTGAATGTAACCAAATCCAGGCCTGTGTTCCTTGTCCTTGCACCTGCCGTGCCGCCTACCTGCACGCTAGAGTACGCTGGAGCTGGAATGAAATGGAATGGGGAGGGGGAAGACTGAAGACCGCCGGGCTGGAGTGGACCTGGAGAACCTCTGGGCCTGGAGTCTGCTAGCCGTTCCCAACCTCCAACAAACTGTCAAAAAGGTCTACAATTTGATGTATATTGGTTTGCGGGACATATTTTGAAAACTGCTGAGGTTTCACAGCTTTATCCCATCATACTCAGAAACAGGTTAGAAGTATGTTTTCATTTTACAAATATTGTGCCATTCATATATTTATATTGTTTTATCAATCCCGTATCATCTTTTGTATGATTTTCTCTCTGCATTTGACAATATTGAAAAATGTTTTGCTACATACTTTGGAAAATTTTAATTTGGAAACAAGGTTTTTGAAATGAAAAACATCAGCAAGAAAACTTATGACAAATCATTAATTCTAGTCTCAACACTGAAGTTGGTACTTATTTGTGTTGTCCTCAATATGATAAACTCTTGAAACAGATCATGACTCCAAGGTCCGTCTCCATATTTTGTTTTCAGGTGTGATGTATGGAAGTACTCGAAATCCAATTGTGTCAAAATCCTCTAAGGTTTCAGCACATTTTTCTGACGAAAGCTCTATGAGCTCGGATAATGAATCCTGTCATGGAGAGTCATGGGGAAGCTCTCATTCTTCGTCTTGCAGTTCTTGCACAGAGTCAGGATCAGATGACCAGTAAGTTCTATTCGTCTTTGTCATTTATGTATTTATGAATTTTTTTTTGTTGTTCTTTTTAATTTTATTTAAATTTTTAATTTATTTTTATTTTTTGATATGTTTACTTCTGCCAGATTCATTGAGTGGGAGTCAAAAATACAACATGATGGGGCACTTTATTACATTGAATCGGACCAATCATACTGCTCTAAGGATATGCCTGATGCTAACAGTTGGACTAATTGTGGAACAATTGATGAAAAATTCAAGGAGCAGTCATCTAAATCTTGGAAAAATGGAGGTGAGCCACACATCTTCAATTTTAAATTTGCTTTTTACAATTTTACTCTAGAATTTTACTGTGAGAAAATTGTAATTGTATGGCATATTGAACTCTCTAAAGCTTGTAATAGAAAATTGATGTATTTTTCGGAATGTTCCCTGCACTATCTTTCATTTCATAGGGGATTAGCAATCAGATACAGTGTGAAGTTCAAGTTTTACTTCAGTTCTGTTACTATTTGTACATTTTATTCTCAAGGCAAATTAGTTCGGCTCATACGTAGAAGAGAGAGTAAGAGACATCGCAAGAATATGTTAAAGGCGAATGAAGGATTGGGTGGAAGCAGTCATCCAAGTTCAGAATCCAGGTCACATCACAGTCCCATTGCATCAACTGGAGCATCCAAAGTAAGATATTATACTGTAAGCTGCTACAAACTTTTTAGTCAGCTTTTTTACTCATATCTCAACATATTTTCAGGAGACTGATGTACATGTCGTTGAACTTCATGTTGACCCATGGGTTAAGCCTAATCTAGGACGCAGAGCAACAATAAGTGAGACCCTTTTAGGATTGGTCACAGTTTGTGATGATTTATCCATAATTGTGACTGACTTTGTACCAGATAGTCTTGCAGCAAAGCTCTCTTTGATAAAAATTGGTAAGTTCTGAACAATTTAATGTGGATGAATCACTTTTCTCAAAAAGCTAATACATTTGGCAACATGCTTTTAGGAGATCAAATTTGCTCTATAAATGGCAAGCCAGTTACCGTTAAAAATTTCAATTCATGTCTGGAAGCAGTAAATGCACCAACAACTGTAAGTATGAAAGTAGAAGTTCAATATTATCTGACTATGTACTTTGTCACATTTTTCAAAAATTGTATTTTATTTCTCTAGCTTCAGTTAGGTTTAAGCTCACTTCAAAACAAATCAGAAAGTAACAAAACTGGTTCAGGCATTAAATCAAGAAAAGTAAGTATTTGTACCAATCTCTGACACTCATATTCTATGTAGATTCCAAAGCATCTTTGAAACCATTTGACGAATAATTTCTGTTAACAGGTTGCCTTTCAAACACCTCTTGCAGAAAGAATCTCAAGAAATTTCTGTAATTCTGGTGAACTACAGAATCTTCTTCTCCAGTCGCCTGTTGGTGTATTGTACCTACAGCTGGAAGGACTTACTGAGGGAGGTCCAGAGGACCAAGGGGTACTTTATTGCTACCCTGGGAATATAAAGACCAATTCTCTTGCCTTGGTTCGAGGAGCCTTCATGACACTTTTCCAGTTAATTCCTGATATCTGTCATTCCATTCCTAAAAGGTTAAGTTATTATAAAAATATTTCATATGTCATTATCTTGCAAGCGTTTTGGTACTTGGCCATGCAGTTTTAGAAACATAACTGATATGATTATTCATGTTTTCATAGTTCCTCAATAATTGTCCACAATCAGTTGACACATGTAATATATATTCAAGAGGGAAGCGAACTTCTACTTATTTCTGTGCCAAGCAGCAGGTATTGATCTTGTTTACACGTTTTTAAAAGTTCAAATCAATTTTCCATTTCAAATGGATTACAAATTATACCTGCATTTTTTTCTTCTTTAGGAGTTCTCTCCCTGAGGCAACAAAACAATGCTCTGAGTTTGTGCGCTTTTTGCAGTTTTCTTATCAAAGTCTTTCGAGGTACATCTTTAACTTAATATTTTCAAGACCTCTGTGAATTTCAAAACACAGAAACATGCTGTAATGCACCCATGGAAATTTCTATGTTCTCTTTTCTCAGGTGTTTCTCTTCTTCAGAACATCATTGGGTGATAAATCACCTGGTATCAATTTTTCTTTTCCGACTATTGTTTGCTGAAAAATGGTCAGAAATAGTTGATGCTAATTCATATGGGACATTTGCAGCCAGAGCTGGATCTGCAAATCCACAGTTTGAGTTAGTCCTTCCAGCTGCTCACTTAGTTCCATTGCCCAGAGAGGCCCAGGTATTTTTCCTACATGTTTCCTCCTTGAAACTTAATGATACTTATTTAATTAGGTATTAATCTTTGTCTTGGTTCTCCAGATGCAAATAGATGATGCATTGAGTGAACTAGAGTCTAATGATATTGGTGATTCGGTAAGTATGTCTATAATAATCATGCAACACAAGAAGTTTTTTCTTTTAACATCTGTTTATTCTTGTAAATTTTCTCCTTTTTTGTGTTTTGCTGAATAAATCAAGTGTGAGGACCTTGACTGTCAAAGGCTATACACAATTCTAGGTTGCTGCTTGTATCACAAGGTAATATAAAGGAAGCAAAAGTATTTTAAAAATTGTCTCTAGCTCTCTGTTGTTTGATTACCTTATTAATCAAAGACCTTCTCTGCTGCTTTCCAGGGCTTCCTTCTAGCATCCCATTTTCCACATGGGGATCTTTTGGATGTACATGCATTTTGTCGCCAGCAAGGCCTTTTACAATTAAATCATTCAGAATCTGTAAAATCATTAGTTATCTGGAAAGAAGTATTTCCGTCATCAGCATCAAGGGGACTACAATCAAAATCACCTGAATTTTTATCAGCTTATAGTGTTTCTGGTGGGCGATGGTTCATCATGATTGTTGGGCAGGTAGTTTCATGTTTTGTATCAATTAAATAACATGGATGCCATCTACAAATCTCCGGTTGCCTGCATACTTTTTTTATGTTTTTCTTTTTGTAGAAACATGACATGCTCGTCACTCTCCTTGAGTCCGGTGGGTGCAGTGCGAGGTAATAATTTTTTGGATATCTCTCTCAATTGGTTATTAGTATTTTGCATTTTCTGTACTGATTCGGAAGCTTCATTTCAGTGCTCAAGGTAAACCCCCACCAGATGTTTTTTATGTTGAGGCTGCACAGGACACCTTACAACATTTAATGAAGACTGGTGTTTCAAGCATTGCGTCGGAATGGTAAGCATACATATTAGAGATGTAACTCTCAAATTTATTATTTTACGTACTGAACAGACTCGTCATTTTACCTAGGATTGAAACACAGTTACGCCCAAAGATGACTACTCCAGAAATAGCCTCTGCTTCAAGATCATTTTCTCGCAAAGCTAATAATTTACTTGGTCTTCGTGTGCCCCATGATCCAGGGTGGCAAAATAGTGAGTACTGTTTCATTGAGTTTCATGTATACAGTGTGAATTATATGTGTACTTCACATTGAATGTTTTCAGGCTTATCATCAATTCTAAGCTCTCCATCAACCAGGAAGAGCTCTGACTCGTTGGGAGTTGGTAAAAGGAGACAGAGTCCAGATCATTCCAACTCTGGTAAGAACGCCTGAAAAACTCTCTTGCATAACTCTGTTAAAATTAAAATAAGCATTGATGTTAAATTAGTGAATTTTGATTTGTTTCTTGCACAGGTCTTTTGCATTGTGAAACATCTGAGGATTCTGCAAGCCTTGTGGCAAGTTTACCAAGTGATGACACAGGCTTTCTCCCAATGAAAAGTCAATCACGGAGAGAAAATGGCACTCATGTCTCTCACTCTGACCATGAAGGATCAGAGGATTCTGACTCTGACTGGGATGCAAGTGATGTTAGTTTTGATTTGCAAGTCTCATGCATTCATAATGTAATCTACTAAAATTTATTCATCATTTGTTGTCGCTTGCTTCAGGTTCAGACTAGCCAAAGGTTAACAAGTACAACAGATCTGTCAGATTTGCATAACTCACTCTTAAAAAGTGTGGAGGGAACAGTACCATCCAAGTAAGATATATTGAGATCTTTTTCCAGCTCTGCTGAATGCAAAAATTGAGCTTTTCATTGGAAAACTGGCTCAGTTCATGTGCAACTTCACAACAGAACATCATGCTGAAATAATTTTGCTTGTTTCAGGCTAACAATGGGAGTTGAGAATATAGTTTTTCATTATGTCCATTTTGATACAAATGAAGGTGTCCTGCTGTGTCCTGTCCAGTCATCAGTTTCACCTAGTTTCACTGACATTCTCTCTAGTTTTCGTCAATGTGCAATGCATATCCATACTCTTTTCCAGAACACCATTTCATTCAAGGTTTGTGAATTGTGAACTTGAGAATAGCAGGTCAACTAACTGAAAATTAAGAAAGTAATGTCTATTATTTTATTTTTTTCGTTATGGTTCCAGAAATTGAAGAGTGTTGACGCAGGGCAATCATTGATCAATAAGTCACTGGTGGCTGTTAAAGAATTTGGATTATTGTTTGAAAGTTACATACCCATTCGAGGAAGTGAGAAAGCAACACCACTAACTTATTGGGTAGTCGGGTGAGCTATGCTTTTTCTTTCCCTATAATTTGTACCAACCACCCACCCCTCCAAAAAAAGAAAAAAAATGAAATGGAAGAACTGAACTAATAATATTTTTTTTTACCTTGACCAATGCTTCTTTTCTACTTTCAGACGATTGTTCTTCATGCCTACACCAAGAGAAGTTTATGTTTGTTATGAGGACTGTGCGCCTCAAAACTTAGTGGAATTGGCTTTCAGACTTGCAGTCACAGCTACAGGATGACCCATTATCAGTATTAATCAACTTTTGTGAGAACTTCCTTCAAAAAGTTATAACATCCAATTTCCTTGTGAAAACAGACAAAACTTCTATGAAGTCAGTTTACTAAACTAATCCATGCTTTCAACGAAAGGTATCTACATCAATATTATTTAAGTAGTCATTTCAATGCCTGAAATTATTTTTATATATTTAAAGTGTTGTAAAATTGATACCAATAGGATTAGTCTCACTCATGCTGTGAGTTATAAGATAACAGTAAAGAGATGTTATTTATTTATATTGATATATTTTTTTTATTGATTTTGTCTTTTTTAATCTCAATAAAAGTTACAAATCCAAATGTGTTTTTTAACCATCCAGTCCTTCTAGCTGCTGTTCTTTTCATCTTCTCTCTGATGAAGTAGTTCATATTCCAAGGGAGTGAGAGCTGGGTTTATCCCATGACTTTTCATTTGGACAGCAATGTCAAACAAGTAATCGTAACATTCAGCCCTGAGGATAAAGAGGCAAGTATAGTTTGACTTTGACACACAACACGACAAAACATGTCCTAATCCTAGTCATGGAGATAGTTCAATGGAAGTCAGTGGGCACGTACATTGTCTTGGCGTGCTGCCAGCTGTTGCCCCAAACGTAAACACCATGTCTGCGAACTAACACGGCTGTAGTTTCGGGGTATTCCTCCAGCACCTCTGCCATTCGGTCCTTAAGATCCTCTTCAAAAGGAGTATTTTCTATAATGGGCACAACAAGTCGCTCATCATAACGGTAGTTTCTCCCCAACTTTTGATTTTGTATACCCTGAAATCAGAAACCATTTTCAGAGAGTAACTTAAAATTTAGAACTTGTTCATACTATTATCACAGTTTATTTGTACCTTGATCATTTCCTGATGCGTGATGAAGAACTCTTTCCCTTGATAAAGCAAAGTGGCCATAACGGCGGCCTTGGAATGAGTGTGGATCACAGCTCCTGCTCCCCTCTCTAGGATAGATGAAGAGCTTATCTTAACTTTTCTTTATTAATGAGCTTTTCTTCAAAAGTCTAAAAGATTTCTGAATTAAAATTTATGAACTTACTAGTGTAAGCACACATGAAAAGTGGTGTGCATTGGCTCTTCTTTAGTTTCTTTTCTGCAGGAGGCAGATGAATATCTCTTCCCTGGATGTCCTGGACAAATAAGTCGTCGGGCATTATGCGTTCCTTTTGCACTCCAGACGGGGCAATGAATATTTCACTCCTGGTAAAAAGTATCTCACTTAATGAATAATATCTCATGTGAACACCATCGGAATGAGCAGGAAATACTAAAGTCGTGCATGTAAGTAAGGGTTGTCACAGTCACATGTGAATGACATCAGTGGAGACGAGGAGGGGAAGTACAGACATAGGAATGTAAGCAATTCCTTTTTTAACGCACTTTCCTTACCTACCCATGTTTAATGCTGATACCTCCTCCAGTCCCCGTGACCCAGCCCAGGTCATAGAAGAGACGAGACAGTTCTGGTATCAGGTTGCGGGGATGTTCCTGTGCAAGGAAAACTTCATTTCACAAAATAAACATAAATGTAAGCTCTTCGCAAAGAAATGCAGCACACCGACCGGTCTCTACAACAGGGAGTCCCAACCTGACTCTGTTGTATTCATATTGATGATGAGCAGAACTTAAATAATTAAATGGCGCAAAAAGAAGAAATCAAAAATACTCACTACATCGTATTTTTCAGTTCTGAAAGACATTCTGATCACAGTAAAACGATAAAATCAAGTTGGAAGTTGCGTATGTTGACTGATCAGCTGTGAGTGCAGTTTAGGTTCTGTTTGTTTTGGGAGAGAAATTGCTCATACTTCACAAAGTACCAACAGTGTAAAGGCAAATACGGTATTTTCGTGTATTTTTGAACGGTACTTGTTGGTTTTGGAATAAGGTCATTTCCGCAATTCTCTCCTGAATCATTTGAGAGCAAAATGGCTCGACCTGATTTACTTTAGAATTCGACCCGATGTTCACTTCTGTGGTCTTGGAGGTGGCTAAATTGCGCACCGGGCCTAGCGCGAAGCGCCAAAAGTATGACATAGGGTGCTGTGCAGTCGAGTACTCCCGACCAGTTTATGTCCGGGGACGTTTCTCGCACCCTCTCTTCTCGAGTTCGTATCAAAATTCATGCCACCGAAATCTTTGCGAGGAAACTTGGGTTGTGGACCGGAAAAATGTGGAATTGTCGCCCATCCAATTCAATGAATCATGGTCATTAGTAAGTACTAAGTTGAGCCTAACGAATATTCTGTCATTGGGCAACGTTTAGCCGTAGAGAAAGGGATCTTGTTGTAGAAGCCTGATAGGGAAAGGTAGTTTTGAGGAACTTAGATTGTATGAAATCTAATATAAAGCTTATCTTATTAGCTTTTTCAATAGGGACAGATTAACAGCTGCTTAAGTGTCTTCAGGATTTGTGAACAAATGAGGGAAAAAAAAGTCAGAATTTCATCAACAATATTTAATACCTAATGTTCTACAAGTCAACCTTAATCTATTATGAAGGTATTTTGACAGCAGCTAGCTCCTTCTGCACTTCCTTATGAGTTTTTGGCATGTGTACATTCAAGCAGTCATCTATGCATATTGTAACACATGACTGGAATTCTTTAGAGAAATTTATATTCTGTAATCCGGAAAATATTGGCTTAATTCCAATTAAATACCAAACACAGCTGTCTCTGGAACAGCCCATTTCCACACAATAGACAGTAAAAAAATTTACCTCTGATTCACTGAATTGAGATCCCATCCTATCTTTTTCCTGATCAAGACATTGCAATCCACATCTATTCGTTCGTTCCTTAACAAATGAAAGGGCAAGACAAATTGATATTAACATCTGAAATGCCAGCACGAATGCGATACATGTGTACATACAATATTGTACCTACCACAACTCCACTATATTCTTTATTAACAAAGTGAATAAATTTTTGAACTGGCATGGCACAGTTATTTCCGCAATTTTCCAGTTGACTGTCAGGGACACGTTCATTTTCATAACAAGTTGCCTGACATCGAAACTCTTGAGCCTGAAACAACAAACAAAGAAAAGATTAAATTAACTTTGATGTTAACAAAACTTAAAGCTTTGTTAGAAAGGAAGTGCACAAATCATAAGGGGCTGTGAGATTGAGGAGTAAAACAATCCATGAAACAAAACTGTAGGTGAACCGCTCAAGATATTTGAGTTCACGGTGCTTTTAAAAAAAAACTTACTGCGAACGAGAAACTATTTAAACAAAAAGAGGTACTCGTAAAGTTATAAAAATGTACACTTCTGACCGGTTTCATACTTTGGACATAACCTCATGTTCGTCCTGTCTATTTTAGGGTTTCACTAACCTTTAATTTTCGTAACTCTCTTCCTTTCTGCAACTGTTGGAAAGTTTCTTCTAGCGCTCTGACCACACGATCTTGCTGTTGATTAATGAGATCCATTTTATAAGATTTCAAGAGTAAGGGAACCTGCAGCAGACCAAAAGGGCTGATTGGGAGGGGGGAGGGGGTGGCTGACGTAATCGCTTATACGCAGGACCATCGTGAATATATCGAGCCCGCCAAAGCCCGCCATTGTTCCCGGTAGGTCTTCCCTTTCATTTAAGGAGAAAATATGTTGTTTCGTTGGTACTTTAAAAGGACTGTCACTGACGTGCTTGTCTTCTTGTGGATAACACAGTGTGTGCTCTGCTCGTACATCCAATCTTGAAAAATCCTGAAATTCTAAAGTTTGATTGAGATGTATTATGTACGATCCCATGTCAATTCGAGAACAACACCAAAAATAAATAAAAAAAAATCGAAATTTTGAAAATATTCAAGTAAACTGCTGTCGATTCGATGCCGCAATTCCGTCATTGACGACTTTTCGACCACTCGTTTCAGTGGGATGTCACTACGAGACCTTTCGCGGTTACTTGAATAAGAATTGTGCTGTAGAGGCGTTCTGCTACGATGTCAGTAGGTAATAACAAAGAGAAGTCCACACAGGTAGCATAATGTACTGCGATAATGCGCCTATAAAACGCGCTTTTCGAAATCAGTTGCTGCACCGCGTCTGCTCCGGGACACTAAATGATCAGAGTAGTTAGATGAGCATCGAGGAACAGAACGGGATCGAGCCCGGCGCGGCGGGGCTCCACGTGCTGCTGCCCAGCAGCCTGCCCCGGCCTGGGCCTGGCAGAGCATCCAAACGGGCGGGAGTTCCCTAAACTCTCCGCCCATGACGTGGTGAGAGGCGAAGAGAGGGGAAGCGCGCGGCAAGACCGGGTAAAAATGCCCGCCCGTTTGGATGCTCTGCAGCCTGTCCCAACCCTGCCCCAGCCTGCCCGACCCACGACGATTAAGCGGTGGCAGGAAAAGCAAACAAGGGGTGTTAATGGCGTATATGATGAGAGCGCCGCGATTGCAGCGCCAC
>CABIKL010000813.1:0-18866 GCA_902196195.1 Aptinothrips rufus | reverse complement strand
GTGACTCCAGCAGCAGCTCGGCTCCTGCCAATGAGCAGAGACCAGACTCTCCCCTCTGAGCCTCTCTAGCATTGCCACCGCCGCGCCGCGGCGCCTCGCTGTCTGGTCCTGCGCGGTGTTTGCCCACTGCAGCGGCATTAGTAAGAGAGGAGACTGCCGCAGGTTGACGGCGCGTCGAGCAATTTATCACCGCGCGCTGGAAGCATTCATTGGGCTGTCAGGTCCCAGGTCGGGTGACCCCCGGGTCGGGCTGGGTCGGGCCAGGACGGGCTCGCCGATTGGGTGAAGGGGAGGTGCAGGGATTAAGCGGCGAGATTAGCTGTGATGTTACGACAGGCACACCATCCTTTTGCCTTTGCCGCCCTCGCTGCATGCGTAGCACTCGCCGCAAGGCAGTACGTAAAGAAATAGTAACAAAGTAGCTCTTGGGAAGAAAGAGAAAATTCCAACACTAACGTGTTAAAGACCCTCGGAGAAAAAAAAACTCGGATTTTTCTAGCACATGCCAGAGTTTTGAAACTGAATATCAGGATTTTGTAGCATAAGCAAGAGTCTTACTGTATCTAGCTTTTATCCCACGCACAAAGACTGTATCTAGTCTTCATCCCGCGGATACGGACTGTATCACTGTATCTAGTTTTTATCCCGTTGGATTGATACTGTATCCAGACTCTATGCCGTGGATGAGAACTGCATCAAAGTCTTTATCCCCTGGATGAGGACTGCATCTAGTCTTAATCCCGTGGCTAAGGGCTGCATCAAGTCTCGCTGAGAGCGCCGCTACTCTCATAGCCCGGTGCCAGCCTTTAACCTTATGGCATAACGGCAAGAGATTCTCACTTCTTTCAAACGGAAGGATTGTAAATTGCTGTGCTCTTTGCGGAACAGGCAAACCCGGCTAGGCTAACTGCTTTTCAATTGTTTTCGTACTAACAGTGAGTGACCAGTGCAGTGCCCACAGCCACTGGAGCGCGCGGCCTCGGGCGAGGCGAGCTTTATTCCCGCGAGCATGTGAGCTGAGAGTTGGTACGCGCCGCAACGCTTCATACGCGGGCAAGCGGGTGTAACATTGCAGGCCGACATACGTGGGTGCACCGGGCCGGGCCGGGCCCCTCCCTGCCCCTGTCTGCAAGAATGAGGGATAACAGTCCGCAGGGGAGGGGTGGGGAGGGGAGGGGATGCTGTGGGAATCCAATCCTCAAGGACAGCAGCAGGCCGGAGCAGTAAACAGACCGGGGTGTCGCACCGTCTAGCTCCAACTCGAGGATTGTTTTTTGGGGTGGAGCAATACCAGTCATGAGCATGAGCAGTGCCTAGCACGGTTTACACTGATCCGCATGCATCACGCACTGTACAGAAATGCCAGATTTGGGGGTCGCTTCCCCAGAAACAGGGGTGAAGTAACACCAGTTTCGAAACTTTGGGGGGCTCATATTGACGGTTAAGTAGAAATCGTAGAAATGCATTTTAGAGCGTTCTGATGAATCTGGCATAGCTGTCAAAACGACCTCCATAAAAAAGGTGTTTTTAACAGTGTGCCTCTGTGCCTTCTGCCAGAAGGCTGAGAAGCCTGCAGCAGAGCTCTGCACACGATGCACAGACGGTTAACAAGCCAATCAGTATTGCCAATGCCAATCGTATTAGGCTCTATCCTGAAGTGGTGGTTGGAACGACACCGTGCACACTAAATTTAGAGGGACAATTTTTCCCTTATTAATCACTTCGGTAAACATGCATAACCATGCATAAAGTTGTTCGTATATCATCAAAATTTTCTGCAAATTTGCTGAAGTACTAATTTGTGCCTAATTGTAGACACATTTGTGCGTAGATATGAATAATTCTTGTCTGTACTCGTACGCATAAAATTGTCGTTAGTTATGCACGCCTACAGAAGTACAAACCTCAATCACAATTTTGTACATAAGTAAAGGATAAAGGTAAGATAGTGCTTTGTTATGCACCAAATAGTGCATAAGAATATAAAATTAATTACAAATTACGCTAAGCCACAATTAAATTGTCCCTGAAATTACGGAGAAAAATTGTACATCTGTAATTTTGTGTGCGAACCTAATGTAATTCAATTTATTCAAACTGATGTTACTTCTTCGCTCTCTTCCGGAATCAGCTCCCCAAAACTGACATCTGTTTATTATTATTTATTTTTTTACACTGCGGGTCGGAATAACAGGGTTGACGGGACAAGAGTATCTTCGCCTCACTCCGGCGTCCAAGCAAGCAGAGTACCTACTAAAGCGACATGACACCCCGGAGCTGGCAGCAGACGAACAAGTAACGCTGCTCCGCCACGCCACGCCACGCCACCATGGCTCACCTGGTAATTACCACCTTACTAACTAAACCGAGCGGACTCAACGCTGCAATGCGATGATGGGCAGCAATCAGTTACCGTATCAGACGTAAAGCCGCGAACTATAAAAACCAGCCCTTAAACGATGTCAACAGGCCGGCGACGAGAGGGGAGCGGGGAGGAGGACATGAGATGACACATCAGCCTGAAATTGTGGTGGAAAAAAACAGGTAAGTAACGAACGGAAGAGGGTTAAATTATGCAAACTTCACAAATTTCAATTCGTTGGTGTCTTCTTGCAATTTTCCTTCGAGATCTCGGTACGGAAGATCACCTTTTTAGGGCGCAGTAAGCCCTTGGACCCGTCCGCTCAGGGCGTGGAAGGGCCGGACCCTCCTCTTGTGAATTGGAGCAATTAATGAGACCTGCGCCGCGCCACTCCGCAGGCTGGTTGATGAGAGAGCCCCGTCTGCAAGCGGTCCGTCGGCTGCTTAACGTTGGCCCGGCCAAAGTTTCCCAGGTTGGCCCAGGTCGGAGTGCAGACAACCTCCTTGCAAGCATTCAGCACTACTTCTGGTGTACAAGCAGATGCTATTAAATTATAAACAAAAGCCACTTTATCCAATTCTTTCCCATACGTTACTTCTCCTTATGTTCGTTTGACTCTTTCAATTTTTATTTGAATTAGTTTTACATTATCCTTTTTTGGTGATGCTTGAGCTGCGTAGAATCAATACTCAAGAGCACTGAGCTCTTGGATATACTAGACGCTCACAACACACACATAAATTTAAAAAAAAGAGAGAGAAACAGAAGTCAGTTTAAGCGTTTAAAAAAATCCGTTTAGTTTAGAAAAAGAACCGGTTTTATGATTTAATAATTATTTTTTGTCAAAGCCGCGGAATTGAATACGCCCCATTAGGTCTAAGCTCGCGGCGATCCCTAAGGGCGTGCCGCTCATTGTGTGCGCCTTGCAACACATGGGTGCAACCCGACACTCCTCGTCCCCACGGAGTGCCGCGCAGTGCCGCGCAGTGCCGCGGAAGCTTACAAATGGCTAAACAGCTGGGATCACAGCCAACTTATTACGCCGCCACAACAAACAGATCTACATCGTCGCGTCGTGTAAGGGCGGATGTGAAGACATCAGACATTGTCGCAGTGCAGAAGTTGCAATTGTATAAAAGTTCAAATTAGCGAACGAGATTAAAACAAGGAATTATATTATACCAATTGGATTTGATCCGGTTCAATGCCTAGTCGGGTGGTCACTAGCGACAGACGTAATTCGGTGGTGCTACCTTTGACGAGAAGTTTCGCACAAGCCGATTAGTTGGATAGAAATCTCTTCAAAATAACAGCCCCATAATCAGAAACAGAAGTCGTCCGCCTCAACATGGGCTGGACGTAACGGAAACCTACTGATGCGCTGCACTACATCAACCAAGCAGGATAAAAGTCACATTTCCTGAAGGACCGCCAATAATTAATTGGCGGCGAAATCAACTACCACGACAATAATTTCAACTTTATTTAGACAATATTTTACGGAATCTTCTGATTGTTTCTTGGGCATAATATAGCCAGAAGAACAAGCACTGCATCGAAGAGAAACAGTCAAATTCTACCAGCAAAATATCAAAATTAATTCTCACTTGTTAAAAAAGTGAAACTTGCTAGTTATCGCATGAGGAAGAAGAGCAGCCAGTGCCAGCGACCAATCACTCGAAATAGCGAAGTGTGTCGGTGCCAGCGGCGATTCGAGTGATAATTTATAGCCGTGTCTCCGCAGACACGCGCCCGCCCAGAGGAACACTTTTCGCAACGTTGGGCCCAATTAACAATTACGGGGGTAGCAATATAATGCCTCACAAACCTACAAGGATAGAGCAGACGCGTACTTTATCGGACTCTGCAATACGCAGATCGTGCTATAGTGCGAAAAGAAAAACAGTTTGGCGCAGTCATAAACCCGGAGCACTTAATCTTTCAACGAACAGTCGGGAAAGAAATGGTTGCGATGAGACATCGTTATCGATTTGCACAACGAATGTCTAATGTCAATCTCGTATTGCTTCCGGGCAGTGTTCTCGAATCTACCTCATGGCTGGCGAGCAGGTGGGCGTTGCTTGACTGCGGACGACACTATTCAGAGCGACTGCACCGAAAGTAATGACTTATGTGTCAGTCAGACGTGGCGTTGAGTTGCATAAGTACGCCGCAAGTTGAAGCGCCGACACCTCGGCTCATTTCGGATCGAGTCACAAGAACGGACTTCACCTTGGCCGTCATGTAACTCCGTGTGCACCAGAGCACAGCTATTCTAGAGCAACTCTCTAAGCGAAAAGAGCGATGTTCATATGGATAATTCCCGGACGAATTTGACGCGTTCAGCTTACTTTAGGAACATTAAGAACGTCTTTTTTCGTGTGATTTCCACTTAGTTTTACTGTCTTTCATTGAAACTACAGGCGGTGCGCCGAATAAAACAGCCTATTCGGAGACGTCAAATAGGAAAGCTACCATCCTAGATTTTAGCGGAATACCCTTCGACTATTATTTTAGCGGAATACCCCATCCGCATGTCATTCTAGCGGAATAGACCATACGAATGTTACCGTAGCGGAATACCTGGTTCCAATGTCATTTTACCGGAATGCTCCATTCGTATGTTATTTTAGCGAAATACTTCTTTCCGATAAAAGTTAATGGAACAGCCCTGTTCCAAAGTTGTGAATCGGCGTGCTTTTGAAAAAAAGATGTATCTAGGGACCCAAATCACCAATTGCAAGTCCCGCTTGGGTCAGCAGCCGATCGGCCCACTTCCCTCTTCGACCTCGCCCTGCGGACAAGGAAGTCATCACCGTGGTCACGCCTGCAACGAATATGACTTATGACTGTTTTTACCTTCATATTATTTATTGACAACAACCTGGGTTGAGAAGGATTCATATTGGGCGGTTGGTGTGGACTGATTTTGTTCTACTTTCTATAGAGAATGCCGAGTGGTAAACAACATCGATTTTGATTTCAAAGATACCTCAGAAGTTAATGAA
The DNA here is from genome assembly GCA_902196195.1 of Aptinothrips rufus. NCBI lineage: Eukaryota > Metazoa > Arthropoda > Insecta > Thysanoptera > Thripidae > Aptinothrips > Aptinothrips rufus. The sequence goes on along the minus strand of CABIKL010000813.1, from coordinate 13,496 downwards.
TGAAAATTAATGCGATTTAACTTAAATGTGAACGATTTAGATGCTCTGGGGATATCGTCAATTCAAACTAATACAAATAACGGAAGTAGAATCAAATGAACGTAAACCAACCTAAATTAATGCACAAGGACAAACATTAGGCGGAAAAGGGGAATAAGTCGGTAAATACTTCGGTAAACCTTCGATCCCCTTCGATCCCAAGGTGAGGGGGACAGGACGCGATATGTCGCCTTTTTCCACTTCGTCCCAAAACATAAATATAAACTTATATTTTTTATTCGTGAACACGATGGAGATGACTTGTCTACCCCTCGGAGCCACTCGGAATGGAGATTCCTTGCCTTCTCCTGCGTGAGAGTTTCCTCTTCTCCTGCTTTGCACAAACAACGTAAGATCCGTACGTCATGTGAGGGACGTTCAACACCCATGAATGAGGGGTGCTAGGTGAAAGATCAGTGAAGTCCCCGCTGCAATGCTCCCCTCCCCACGGCATCTTTTGCCTTCTTCGCTTGCAGCGCCCTTGTCATTCTGTTATTGCGGCGCATCATGACGGCCTTGCACTCTAGCCCGGCGAGACAGGGCAGGGCAGGGCAGGGCAGGGCGCTGCTGTTTTCATGGACAGGAGCGTTACATCTTGTAGCGAAGCGGTGAACGACTCTCCTCGCCTCGACCCTGATTACCAGCACTCCGACCTGAAGCTCTTCATTTACATGCCAATGAATCCACGGCATGCGGCTAATTCACCGTCCCAGTCTCAGGCGGGCCGGGGCAGGCAACGCCAATGACTTGCCAGGGCAGTAAAAGTTGTATTTAAGGTAGAAGAAAGAGGTTCCTCCCCCAGCAGAACAGGTTAGTAGCCGTGAGCTCAAGATGAGCTACTGTATTTGTCTCGCTTGGCACCCCTCAGTGAATTCACTAGGACACACCTCAGTGAGTAGGGGAGAGTGGGGCAAGATGTGACAGGTGGGGCAGGATGAGCCTCCGGTACTCTCTGGAATCGCATATTATCACGATTCTGAAAATATACGTTGGCACATCCTGCCCCACCTGACACATCCTGCCCCACTCGCCCCTACACTAGGGCACCCCTCAGTAAGTTCACAAGGCAGCCCTCGGCGAGCGCGAGAAAAATCTCATCTTGGGATCACATTGAGTTGTGCTGGGTTCAAAGCTTTGGCCAATCTGTTCGAAAGGAAAACAGGCTTGCAATTCGTACAGCACAATAGTGATTGCCTCTCAGCAGAGTGTTTCGTATCGCTTAACGTAAAGCTTCTCACAATTGTTTTTTGTACTTATCCCTTTGGACTTCTTACAGCCTGAGTTTTGAATCGAACTGGTGCATTTAACAGTGCCGGTGCTGACCGCAGTGCGCTGCTCATCTCATGTCACCCCGCCCCGCCCCGCCCCGCCCCACCCCGCCCCGCTCCACCCCGCTCCACCCCGCCCCGCCCCGCCCCGCCCCGCGCCATGCCGCCCTCCTGCAGCCGCCGCCTATGGCAGCTTGAGGCTGCTGTCGCCATCAAGCCAATGAGGTGTGGTGGAGCAGGCCCCAGGCCCATGGACCCGATGTGTCGGTGGGTGAATGCTCATCAGGGCAGCACCACGGACACCGCGCCAAAAAAAAATGCAAGGTGTGGGCGGGAGGTGCCGCTCTACTTTTATCTTTCATTTGTTCGGTTGTTCTTGCTGTCATTTTACATAAATCTTCATTGCCAGAACGTTCAAATTAAAAATGAAAGTGATAGCTGGCAAGATACCTTGTGCTGGGCTGAGAAATCTAATAAGACCAAAGGATCTCATAGAGTCTGTTACTTTTACGAAGTCTGGGATAAAGGAACGCTTTGCAAGACAAAGCTTTCAATTATACTTCTCAGTGTGAATACTGAAATTAAAATTCGTAAGAATTAAGTGCGGATTGATCTGTAAAATGATTTTGATTGGGTAGTGATGTGGGTGAGTGTGGGACAGGGCCGCAGGTGTGCGCGATACAGTGCAGCCGGCTCTGCCCGTGAACGATCCTCCAGCAGTGCGAGGTGTTGTATGGCAGAGCTGACCTACATGTCAATACACCTCATCTCTGTTCTGTCAGGACACACGCCGCACAGTCGCACAACGCCACGCCACGCCGCGCCACGCCAATGTTCCCACAGCACAGGGCAGTATGCAGACCGGAAGGCCAGCCAGCCAAGCAGGCAGCCAGGCAGGCAGCCAGGCCAGGCGAGACAGCGAGAGGGGAGCACCGGAAGGCACGCAGTCTGGCGCATCCTTTTGGTCGCACTTCCACGTTTGACCGACACTTTACTTTTCGGACGCGTGTGTCAGGTTAAGGCTGCCCCGGCCTGCTCGCTGTCTGTCCGTTCGTCCTTCAGCGGGCTCCGGGCTCCGGGCTCGGCTCCGGGCAGGGACGGGTCCGCAGACTCCGGACAAGACCAACGCCTGGCTCCGGCGCGCAGCTCTTTGTCAGTGGGCTCTGTCATTAAAGCGCTATCCATGGCGGCGATACTATGTGGTGTGTTGACCTAGCCCTGGGACCCGACTGGATGCTACCTCATGGAACAGGATTGCCGAAAATGATGATGAGCGTGCGGGCTGCATGACCGTCAGGGCCAGTCGCTCGGGCTCGGGCACGGGCCACCGTGGCACGGGTGTGGGTGGGTGGGCGAGCTCGAGAGGCCGGCCGCATTCTTCACTTATTGATATCATGTCATACACATACAAATTTTAAGTTGAAGAAAAAGCATAAAAAAAGATTTTTTTTTAATCTTGACGTTTTCCGAGGGGTCAGTCGCTCATGTAATCATGTGTACACTTGGGAAGTACTCCTACTTGTAATCATCCGTAATTTCATGAAATTTGAATGTAATTTCATGTAATGTTCATGTAATGTTCATGTAATGTCCATGTAATGCTCATGTAATGTCATGGTAATCGCGTGTAATCCATCTGTATATGTACTCTTGTGTACACGAAAATAAGGAGTGACTGGCCCCTCGACGTTTCCGGTAGCTTAATTTTTAAATAATGAACAAATACAAGAAGAAAAAATTGAGGAAAAACAATGCTTGTTTGTACGTTTACAACTTCGCGCGGAGCTTTGCTCGAATCGTGTGGAGTCGCCTCCTTGGGCTCCAGTCTTCAATCTGCTTCTATCGACTTTACAGCTCATCACCATCACCAGACAAAAAATAAACGCTCCCTTCAGGGAAACGACGCCCGATGGACGGAAAGGTCTTATTGCGCTGCATGTATCATGTGTTTGCAAAGGCGAGGTGAATAGGGGTGTTAGAGATTTATTACCCTCTTTGCACTCCTTCACTTCCCCGACAAATGGCATGCACTCTCAAGCAAATTAAAATTACCATAAATTTACTGGTGCAGATGATTTTTTTGGTAAGTTTAAAAAAACTGGACTTAAATCAGTTACCCCTACATTATTTGAAATTGTAAAATTATCTTTATGTCTTTTGATCGAATATGACATATTTTTTTCGTAATCTTTCAAAACTACGAATTTTTAAATGAAATTCGTGCTGCAGCTGATCCGACAACCAAAATAATGGCTTGGTGGTTCAAGAGGAATTCACAAAGAAAATAATCGACTTTGATAAAGGCAGTTTTGGGAGAGCGTAAAATTAGAATTGGTTGAAGTACATTTTCAACTTTAATTACGGCTATTTCTCAAACAGAGATACTTGGTCTCAAATCAGTTCTAAAAACAACTCAGTTCGAAGCTGAATTCCACTTCGGGAAGGCAGTGCGGGTGATGGCACGAGCACTGCAGGCAGCTGATCTGTAGGGGACGAAGGCTATCGCGAGCTATTGCTACCCGACCCCCATTGAAGTCAAGAGAGCGGGCATTGCAGTACGTGAGCGCATCCACGCCTTTGCAAATCATGCATCCTTTTCGAGTTCAGGTCGGCGCGGCGGAGTGGGGCGGGGCGGGGCGGGGCGGCCCCTGAACTCGCGACCCGGCGGGCGGGCCGCACCGTGTCGGATGGTCACTGGCTCTGCTGTCAGCCGCGGCACCAGCTGGCCTAATCTTATCGGTGCTCACATGACGCGAGTAGTGCTGCCCTCACTACCCGCTACCCCGTGACGGATGGATGGTGCGGACAACAACATGTCGACATCGCCTGATCACTCCGCAAAGAAAAAGGAGCTGCCGATACACTTACTTGACTGCTCTGTACAAGCCAATATTCCCACGTCTGCGATTGGTTCATATGCTCAAGGTACTTGCTGATGAGGGCTGAAGCTACTGCCCTGCTTTTAGGCCCATCACGATTTCCCTCCCGCAAGCCGCAACCTAGACTTATGTTAGTGCCAAGTAACTCCAAATACGGAGGAAGTCGTAATGCGTGAGGGTGAGGAGGGGGGGGGGGGGGGGGGGGGGGGGGGGGGGGGGGGGGGGGGGGGGGGGGGGTAGACTCTTCGGTGAACCGTACTGGCACGATGCAGTTGTTCGCTGACAATGGTAGATCGCTTTGGAATACCGGCCAGCTGCGCCCTCCTCCTCCTCGGTTTGACCCGCGCGGTCAGATTTGCAAGGCGGGGTCGGCGGCGGAAGAGAACTACTCAGCTGGTCGGAGGGGAGGAAAGGGTGTCATTGGCTGACAACGGAAGTGCAGGCTTTTGTTTGGGGTTGACACGAAAATAGTTACGAGAGATTGCGTGAGACTGAGATAGGTGCAAGCATGCGATATCGACCAGCTGGACGTGGAGCGGGATAGCGCGGGAGTAGAAATCCGTCTTCTTGTTTCGGTCAGCGCAATGGCAACTGCTTTCTTCTTATCACCTTTTTTCACTTCACTGAAATTCTCATCGATGTAAACGTAGGGCTTGCAGCCAACAAGTTAATGGCTGTAATGACGAAACTTCTATCAATAGACGTCAAAACGGGAAAATAACCATCATCCGCGGGGTTCACGTTGTTCACGCGATCGCGTGTTCCCCGCCCAGCAAGCCCGCGAGCAGAGCCAGTTACTTGTTGGAGAGAAGCGACCGCGGCACACATCACATCATCATGAAGAGGGAGTGAGAAGAAGACGCCACAGCGCTTGAAAACAATGTAAACCTAGCATAAGAGAACATCTACTTACTTCTGATTATCGTGGGGTCACTGGATGCTGAAGAATTGCTTCCAACTTCTGTTTATTTTCCAGAAATTTCAAAAAGAAATCTAAACTAAAATTTTCAAAATATTTTTACAGAAATTATTTACAAACGTATTTTAGGTGATGGCAACAACAGTTACAAACCACGAAGAATATTAATTTTTGAACCGCCGCTGCTCGTACGGCGAGAGGATTTGTTATATTCCTGTCGGCATGATAATTTGTGTTCTGTTTTAGTAACTTCGAAGTTAAATAAATGCCGTACTCACCACAGTAAACAAAATTATTTTTGACTGCCAAATTCGTTCCCCTACGCTACTTATTTCTACTGGAGTATTCGTGGAGCGTTTAGAAACTCCAACGTCAATTTGAAATAAGTATTAAAGTTACCTCCTAAAATATAATTTACCCTTAAATACTGGTTCGAATAGGGTACTCGAAGGAAGGTTTGAACCGAAGGAGTGATAAACAAGACGGCTGCCAGTTGGAGGGCAAGAGGTGAGGTGCAGTTGCCGCGCGCATCACAACCCGTCTCCCCTCTTGCCCTGCCGTTCGAAGTCATCTTGTTCTTCATTCTTCCGGTTCAGACCTTCCTTGGAGTACCCTACCGACGTATCATTCGGCGTTTCTGTTTTTAGTTCGACGAGTTCTGCAGCGCAATAAGAATATCTGCGCCCTGCTAAACTCTAGGTCTAGGTCCACTCAGTCCCTCCCTCCCTCCCTCCCTCCCTCACTCCCTCCCTTTCTCTCGACTCCCAGTCGAGACTCACACAGCACTCCCCAACACAGACTGGCCAGTGATTCGGTGAAATAATCACCTTCACAATAAGAAGGTCCCAGCGCGAATAAAGCAATCTGGGCGCCTTCTATTTGTTAGGCGGCATGCCATGCCATGCGGTCCCCGCCCCGCCCCGCCCCGCCCCGCCCAGCTCCAGGGGCTGACCACTCCAGGCCTGGCCATCAGTACCGTGACGCAACGCTCGCTGCGAGTGATAAGCCCTCTGCTTCCCATTGAGGAGCGTCTGACAAACGCTGCGCTGCTCTCCGTTACTCTCAAAACGTAATTACGAGTGCTGTTTTAGGCGTTGTTACAACCTGGTGTGACTTCCGGCAGGGTTAAATGCGAGTGTTGCTCTGTAGGAGCAACCCTGGTGAAGATGCTCACTTCTTGAAGTCCTCTACTTTTATAGCGCAGCGCGTTAGGACGTATATAATTAGCGGGTATGAATCCCGATCGGGAAGCTTATTATCGCATATAAAGCCACCCACGAGACGCGCGCTTCTGTAATGCCGAACTGATCTTCCAGAGTAAAAGAGCAGCATTCGCAGTGACTCAAGATGAAGGGTTGGGGCAAGGGGAGGGGAGGGGAGGGGAGGGGAGGGGAGGGGAGGGGAGGGGAGCAAAGGAGCAGGTGATAGCGCTCGGTCATCGCTTTGTCATGAATGAGAGTGGAGCGCTGCTTGTTCATTACAGCTACTGCCGCACACGACACAATGGCGGCCTGAGGCTGAGGCGGCCCCCAGCACTGCTCAGGAGGGCAGGATGCTCAGGACTCAGGAGCGAGCGCGCAGCACACAATAACTTCTACCAGCTCGAAAATTTTGAAAAATTATCCTTCAGCCTCGTCAAACTGAGCGGATTTGAACACTGTTCTTTCGTGCATCAAACTTGATAGAAAGAGTTAAATGAATGAACACTATATACGTACGTACTGTTAGATTTCAGAGTTTCATTGAAAAGCTAAAACACTCTGTACTTCTGATATTTTAGTTCCCCCTCCAAACCTTCACCCTTCCCACTCGGGTTCTTCTTTCGATGACATGCGCTCCGTGTCGCTCCCCCTATCATGGCGCTGTCACAATGGCTGAGGGTGCATCGTATATCACGGAGATGCGTCGCGCCACACCACGCCACGCCACCGCGCAGTGCCATGCGCGGCTCAGGGCGCCACTCAAGGATTTGCTCGTGATTTACGGTGAAATTGAAACGCGTTCATCTGCCAGTACGGTAGCCGTTCTCACCTGCCGGCTGACGGCTGCCGGCCGCCCGTCGTCGACTGCCGTGACGTACACCGTACATTGTACAGGCGACCCCGACCAGCCGGAAACATTCACCCAGCCCACCAACTCAGGCAACAGGATCACTGAATGGTAAACATTTTCGTTTTAATTTCAAATTACATCCACTGATTGAAAGAATGCCAACCATGACCCTCTGCCGTCTTAGGAGTATGCTAAAAAAAACAATTTGATGAGATTGTTCTATTTTTCAGTAATAGCACATTCACCTTATAAAATTTTTATTTACGAAACAGCAGCTGTCGAACTCTTTTACAGGGTGATTACGTTCGTAAATCTTGTACACGCTGCTCTAAATAGTTTATAGTCGAGTATGAATTACTGTAAAACAGGAGAAGATCAAGATTTAATCTGTTTTTAACTTAAGCTTCATCTTCATTTTTTTCGTTTGTGATCACCCCTTGTTTTGTACGAATCGCCGGCTTAAATAAACTTAAAAAAAAAAAACCTTCAAAATTTTGCTTTTTGCTTTCGGCCTCTTCGCACAACATGCCGAGCCACGGACAGAGAGAGAAAGACACTCAAATGTAGCGCGCACTGCGACCACTCGAGGAAACCGAAAACGGTAGCAACCCTGTCCCTGTTGGTACACTTGCGGTACACCCACTCGCGTGAGATTGGCAAACATGCAGCGTCGGGACAGCCAACAGTGACGACACTGGTTATCCTCGGACGATCATGGACTAAGGACAAGGCACCAGGATGAGGTTTCAATGACACCTTAGAGCTGCCTCACAAAAACAAATCTACAACCGGATGCATCAGTCAAATTTGAGAGAATGTGTAAGGACATGATATAACGTTCTCCGGAAACGAGAAAGTCCAAGCGACCAAAGCGCGTTAAGGATTTAGAGGACTCAGATTTGAACGAAACTCAATAAATTCGAAGATGTATAAGCCACATTAGAACCACATTAAAATGTACTGACGATGTTTGCATGATACGGTCTCTCGTCACATTATGTTACTTAATAATAGTTATAATCCTAGAAAATTTCTGGTGGCAAATTTATCGGCATTCGTAAATGTTAGTGTCCTTTTTACATGAAAAATAATAACTGTTCGCATTGACTGGCGTTGAGATTGAAAAAACTGACAGAAATAAAACAGTTTGAAAATTACCGTTGAAGCATACGATAAAATTACCCAAAGCTTAAAGCAGTTTTCTAAAGCGCGTACCCAAATCTTAAAACAGTTTCCGAAGGCGCAAACTCCTGCGTGTATGCACAGCAGTCCCAAAGTCAAGTTCACGAGTCAGTCTGTCCGGCTGGACAAGGCTCGGTCCACTCCGCTGCTGCGGACCAGCGCTCTCCCACCGCCTGCACTGCTGTGCACAGTGGGACCTGGAGCCGCGTCAGCCGCGTCCCCCCAAAGTGAGTCCCTTCCCTTCCCGGAGCATCGCGGCGGTCGCCCCCCCCCCCCCTTCCCGCCCCAGCGCCTCACGCCCCCACCCCAGGCCTTCGTCCTTGCATCAGATGGAGATCGTCCTCACCCCGCCCCCACCCCCGCCGCCGCCCCCACGCCCCTCATGCGGCCAGAGCCAGTACGCGCTCTGCGACCAATCAGAAATCCTAGAGTTCATCTTCATTACGTCACCTCACCTCGTCACTGAAGCGGCGCCAGCCCCCTCCCCTCCCCGCGCGGCCACCGAGCTGCCCCTTCCGACGCTCATCTGCCCCCCAGCACCCCTCCAGGCAGCCCCGAGGCACGCGCGCCGCCCCCAGCCGCCGCCCCCGGTGCCGCCCCCGGCGCCGCGGTGGGTGCGAGGTATATATAGGCGGGGGCCGGTGTTGGTGGGACGTCAGTCTCCTCGACCGCTTCGACCAAGCATTGTTCTCAAGTCTCACTCTTTCTGCAGAGGTAAGAAAAGGACCCACCAGACCAGCCACTGGATACAGTGAGTGCGAGTGATACAGTGATACAGTGCGCCCGTCACAACAAGGATACAAGTGCAGTGCAGTGACCAGTGCCCCAGCGAGTGCGACTGTGCTGTGACAAGCGCCTCGATCAGGATATTCGTGGTGCGGTGACTAGCAAGTTAAACTCGTGTGTGTTTCTGTGCGTGTGCAAGGATTTCTCAGCGGTGTAGAGGAATCACTCGAATCTTACGGACTATCTTCACGTAATCAGCATACGTGCAATTTTCTCTGGACTGAATAAGTGTCGGACGAATTTTAGAAGATGCAAAAAGATAGCAGTGCCACCCAGGGAAAAGATTTCTTGATCCAGTGCCATTTTTTTTCTTGAATAAGAGAATTTTTTGTGACGATGCAAAAATTGTCTCCATACAACACCAAAAACGAGAAAAAAAAATGAATTAAATGAAGACATTTATTTCAAAGTATTGGATTTTTTGTCAACGCAGATCGCCTTGGTTCATGAATGAAAAACCCTGGGTGTTGTGAGTTCTTTAGATAACATCGATTAAAAGAATGTTCTTAAAACAAAATTAAAACCGTACTTGTTTTACTCGAAAAAATATTTCGTGTGCTTCAGGTCGAAAGCGACTGCAATTAGTTTTCAGTGATTGATGTTAGCAATCCTCTACAAGATAGCCATGATGCAATACACATGAATTAAAATTTGCATTCTTAATGATTTGGTGTGCTTCAGAATTTCGTAATGTTAGCAAAATAAGGATGCTTTGTTTTGTCAAAATCAAATCGAACAAGGGAAAATGGGGACTGGCGTTGTGCCGCTGGGTACTCGCTGTGAAGGCACGTGTGAATGGTGACACGCAGAGGACATTAAACGGCCCTGCTCCGTGTTGACGGCGCGTCTTGTACGGCCCCGGCACCGTGTGAGATTGCGCAGGTTAGGTTCGGCTGTTTTAAAGGAAAGGTTTGCGGGTCAAGTCAGGTTATAGCGTACTCGCGTCAACGGATTAAGCCATTTACCCGGCAACTAGGCACCGGGGTCATGAATATTTATGGTCAGTTCCAAGACACGAGTCTTTTTTTTCTTCTCAGCCTATTGAAGTTTCACCTCTTTTGCCTGTGATGTCGAAGGGGCGTTTGCTTCCCGAACTCCTCGCCAAGCGTTTCAGTAATGTATCATTTCGGTTTTGTTCTCCGCCGTGTTGTTCTCCGCTGCGCTTTGGGTCGGTGAGACTCGTACGATTTGATTCTCCCACCGGTTGCCTGCCGGCTGGAGCCTGGTCCATTCCATGTGTTCGGAGACTTGTACGCAAGGGCCGGACAAGAGCTCGGGGAGCCCGGTGGCGAAAGAATAGCAACTCTGCTACTGCTGATGGCGGAAATTTGTAACAATTTTTGCTTCATGTCGAAAGTCAAGGGACTCAATTGGGAGTGACACATGAAATGGCAGTTTCTCACAGCTCGCGAGCACACTAGTGCAGCCGGCAGGGACTGTGGAAGAGCGGGAGGGAAGCAGGTAGCCATTCGTTAGAGACTTGTCACGATCTACTTCGCCACTCGTATTATGCGGTCCGCGGCAAATAATCCCAACTCGGTAGTCGAGATAAGACATGTCTCGCAGACTCTTCTCACGTTGCGCGTCAGAAGTAGGCTACGACCTTCGAGCGCCATGAGGGACTCCCTTTATGGCTTCCCTTTCAGATTCTCTTTCGGGTCGTCACTCGGTTCCAGATCCAGACGAAGCACAGCGCGAAGCAGCCGGGAAGTAATACGAAGCTTGGGCCGCCGGGTCTGGCTATTAGAATGCAGTTATCCTGCATCATCAATTCCGACATCTCAAAATTCTCTCGAGTTCTCGCCCTTCCCTCTGTCCCGAGCTCCTTACTACTGCTCAACGTAATTATTAATTCGCACTGTCCATGGAGTCAATGTCACGATGTGACAAAGGCGACCAGCTTGTGCATTCTCCGTCTCTTGTGAAAATTTTGTCAATATTCATGATTAAATTTGTACGAAAATACAGTGAATATTTTTTTTAAAATATATTGATGAAGTCTGGCTATGCATAAAATAGTTCATAATGTAAACAAATTTGTTCGTAACGTTATTGTGGCACACATTTTTTTTTTACTTTTTAAAACAAAATGTGCATAAAAGACGGAGTGTGTGTCGGTATTTCAACCCATTACAGTAATTTCGGCGAAGTTTGTGCAATAATGAGGAACAAAGGAGTTGTATCTTTTCAAACAATTGTTTCTGCTAATCGCGTCGTTTCGTGGGGGGCATCGTGGCGGGTCAGGTAATGCGGTCATGATTCTATTACCGCTCTGACCCCATCCATTTAGTTCCTGCCAGCCGTCCCCTCCAGTCTCCCCTCTCCTCGGACTACCGAGCTCCGCCGCGTACATCAAATGTTGATGAGACGTGCAGCTCTCACGAGTCGGCCAGTCATTTCACGATTTCTTTGCTTTTGTACTGCAGGCCAAGCGGGGCAGAGCAGGGTAGAGCGGAGCGGAGCGGGGCGGGGCGGTCGGGGCGCTATGAGGAGCAGGGTGGACGCCGCACCGGGCCTGCAGCTCTTGTTACACAGTCGTGCCAATTGCCGGCCGCCGATCACAAGGACATTAGCGGCCAGCAACGCATTTCCAATGATGCGCTGCCCATTGGCTGGGAGTGACGTAACGGATACCGTAGTGGCTGGTGCTAAGTGAAATATTTGGAGGTGGGGGATCCGAGCCGCAAGCGAGAACTAAGCTCATCCTTAACGAGCCGGCAACGGCGCTAAGAGAGTATTGATCGACGGTGATGGCGTGGAAGCCTTAACGCCGGCTCGGGTCTGTGCTTACACACAGCCGGCCCCAAGTGGGTCTGCAGAGCCGAGACTGTACTAAGCCTTTGTTGTATCCTCTCTGCCAGAGTGTTACACTCACAATGTTGACTTTGCATAAACATGGTGTGCGTGAGACCATCGGCTAGTTGAAAGTACTTTCTAAAGCAATTTCGTCGGTTATTATTTTTGTTTGTAATAACAACAAGCTGTGTGTGTGTGTCGTGTTACAGGTGTAGGCGGGTGCCAGTCCAACCAGGTCCGCCAACAAGATGGCGCTCAAAGCAGCTCTAGGTAAGCAGTGCTGACATTTCGTCTCACCTGTAGTATCCCGCGCGTCTCCTCGCCGTCCGTCGTGTGAGGGGTCCAAGCCGTAACACGAGACGAAGTTAAGGCAGATCGACTGCACACAGGGGTCTCAACGAGAAAACACGTGTGTGCACTGCTACTACCTTGCGAGCAGATTTGTTCCTTGTGTGAACAGATTTGGTCAATGGTCATACTTGTGAAGAAAAATCAATCGATATAGTTAGAACCAACCCGATTTATGAACAGTTTCGTTCAAAATATGGTTAATTTTGTTCATAATGTTAACAGATTCGTTCAATCGCTATGAAAGTGCCGGGGGTTGATAATAAGAGATTGAGAGTGCGTGTATTGCGCGGGGCAACGAGGGACTTCCCTCTGCTGTTTGCCTTGTAAGGCCTCCTCCACTGTCATTTTCTTACATGCAATCCTCGTCTGTAACACGTACGAATTTAAGCAGCCGTAATACATGCAACCTATCGTCTGCATTACATACGGGCTCGTCTGTATTACAAATGCCCTGCTGCCGTCTGTATTAAAGAGAGGCCGTCTGAATAACAGAGCGATCCCTTCGTATTACATACGGTTTCGCACGTACGTAATACGGCTGCTCAAAATCGTATGCATTAAAGAGCGAGCGTATGTAAGAAAATGACAGTATCGGGTGGATGCCGGCACAATTTCGAACAGGCAGGCTTAATCGGGATCAAATCGTCGAAGTTAAATAACTTGAGTCCATATACCGGCCTAATAATTACGCATGCTACGTCCCTCGGCCCTCGGTGCATCTCGATATTGCTCACGCAGCTCGCTGAGGTGAGTGAGACCTCGGGTGAGGCGCGCCCTGCAACGCGGGTCGCCGCGGGTCGCTTCGGGTCGCTTCGGGTCGCTTCGGGTCGCTTCGGGTCGCCTCGGGCCTGGTCGGGTGCGTTGACATGGCGTCATCTCGCGTCGCGAAGTACAGAGTCCTGATCCTTATCGGCGAGCAGGCTCTTTCTCCGCCAGTTTAACAGCCTATGCGGGCCGCGTCAAGCCTGCGGTCAAGCCTCGAGGCGTTGCAAGCCTCCGCGAGGGCTGCTGCTATTCGCGGCCCCGCCCGGCCCGGCCCAGCCCGGCCTGCACTTCCCGGAAGGCACTGGGTCACATTCATCCATCTATCCAGCAGCGCCTCGCAAGGTCTGTTTGGCACCTCGGGACAGTGAAGCAGGGCTGCGCGTCGCGCCACGCCACGCCACGCCACGCCACGCCACGCCACGCCACGCCACGCCACGCCACGCCACGCCACGCCACGCC
>CABIKL010000812.1:0-18870 GCA_902196195.1 Aptinothrips rufus | reverse complement strand
TCACTCAAAGTTAAGTTTGGGGTCGCGAAAATGTTCATGGGCCATTTTGGGGTCGCGAAGTGATTTGGGTTGGGAACCGCTGACTTAAGAGATGAGAATCGTGCTTAATTTAAACACGATAAGCTGGAGAGCTTACCTCATTGTTTAGTAGCAGTGGGTAACAAGTGACAGCGATTTTCACAAATTCTTGACAGAGAAGAGTAGAGGTGAACTAATTCTGAATCCAGTCCCAAAGCACCGAAGGTGAGAGCGCCGCGAGCGTGTTGGTTGGGTGGTAGTCTGGATAGGGACTGAGTGTGAAGTTTTCAGCAAGCTAAAATATTGATGAAAGTGCTTAACATAGGAAGTGTACCTTATTCTGAAAATTGTTTTCGTCGAATTTTACAGAGTCGTTGTTATCATGGACCAAGATGCGCCTGAATTTTCTTTGCAAGAGGTCATGTACAAGGAACGTTTGAGTTTAAAGCTTTTTGTCAACGTCCTTCAAGATGGACGATGGAGTGAGCTTGAAGTGTCCAAATTTAACGAGCTGCCTTCCATTCCAGCCAGGTACTGTATCGTGTCATTCAGTCAATGATCAAAACCGGTCAGTCTGTTCTTAGCTAGCACACCAACAAAATAATGAAACTCTTTTTTCAGGGTTGACGGGCATCAATCTCAACTTGTCGGACTGAACCCGACAGACCTGGCAGAGGACTCTGAGGCAAGTTATTCAAAAATCGATCAGAATATTTCAAAATTGAGACCTTGAAAATCCTGTGTTATTTTGTCTTCTTTATCTGATTCCGTTCCAGCCCAGTCTTGGTGTCTATGATTACTGTGGCGTCCAAGACGGCACTCGGTTCATGGGCGTTGCTCGGCTCGGCACAGCATCCAATGCGCTTCCCGACGAGACGCTGCGCTGGACCGTGCCAGCCAGCTGGAGCGACCAGGAGGCTGCCTCTGTGCCGGTCACCTACTCAGTGGTCAGTCTAATTCTGGAAATTTATGTCGGGCGTCTGTTGAAGTTTTCCAACTGATGCGTCGTAAATTTACAAAATCTGCAATCGCTTTTTTTTTTTCATGTATTAATAAATTTGATAAATCCTGGAATTGTTCATGTTTTTGTAATTTTTTTTATTGAAGTCCATCGGGAATCGACGACAGAAGTTTCTAAACTGGGATGTGGGAATATTAACTTTGATTGAAAACAGATACGTATGAGATCCTAGACATTTACGATGGATCGGTCGGAAATATGTTGAAATTCACAACAATTTTCTGACAGGGGCTAAATTTCCGTTTCAGGCCTATCACATTTTGGAGGTCCTCGCTCACATCCGACCCGACCAGGTCGTGCTGGTGGTCAACGGCACCCTGCCTGTGAGTCAGGCTTGCATTCGCATCGCTAGCAAACGTGGCTGCCAAGTCATGACTACCGTCAGTAGCGAGAAGCAGCGCAGGGAGTTGATGGCCCTCAACCTGGAGGTGAGTGTGTTGACGTACTTGGTAATCCATGGAAGTGTCATATTGCTAGTAGATAGGAGTGGAGAAGAGCTGATTTTGGTGGTTGTTTTGCAGTTGAACCCGGAAAGAGTGTTCAGATCCGACAAGAACACGCTCAAGTACTTCCTCCGGAAGGCAACAGGCGGTAAAGGCCTGGACGTGTCGATCACGCCGTCTTGTGGGAAGCTGCTTCAAGTCATATTCCAGTGCAACGCCATGAACGGGAAAGCTTTCGTCTTGTCAAAGAAAAACGCACTGTCATATCACATCGGTAATCATCATTCGCCTTAAAACGGAAGACAATTTTAAGTTACCACCAGGATCTCTCTTACGTGACGTGTCAAATGTTTTACAGGAATGTTTCCATTCAACGACTCTGCAGAGATGTTTGCTGCGGGGCCACATGCAGTGATTTCAACGACGCCCCGAGACAAATTAGCTGTGCAGAAAGCTGTTCAGAGTGGCATTAGCGCGGGACTAGTTCAACCAATTAATTCGCATGTCTTCAATCATGCAGAAGACATAGACCTTGAGTGAGTATTTAGTAACGCTTGTTACATCTTAACCAACGAAGCTATAATGTACTCACTTGACAGTGCTGTATCGACGCAGCTGAACGTTATTCAGTGGCGCGTTCGATTTTCTCTTGACTCGATAAAGTGCACGAAAATAAAGTCGCTTTATGATTCCAATACATATTTTTGATGGGCGTCAAACTCCGAAATTTCGTCGATTTTATGTAAGAAATCCGGGAGGTTTTGCGCAGAGGTGGAGAACTCTAGCGGCCGCTAGCGGCCTCGTGTGCGAGCGTGTACCTCAAAGGCACTGTTGCCAACCTATGGAACAAAAAGATTGGGGACAGCTCATCACTGAGTTTCAGTAAGATCGAGCCGGCATCTCCCAGCGTGTTCCGGTGGGCGAGTGGGTTAGAGCGCTGCTCACAGAGCATGGTGTCATGGATATTTGCGGGTTCGACTCCCGCCCGGAGCATTTTGATAATACTTGGAATTTCTCCAAAGTTGGCAACAGTGACTTTGAGGTACTGACGTCACAAGCGCGTAAAGGTAGGCACTGCCGCAACACTCTCGGAGCTACCAAGCAGTGAGTTCGCCCCCTCTGGCCCGCGGTTAGCGGTGGTAGGGGCGGGTGGGGTGGGGCGGGGCGGGGCGGGGACAATCGCACGACTTAGGCTGGCTATCGCGCGCTTTACCTCCCGAAACGATGAGTGAAAACATGGTCAGGCCACACTGGGGCCGGGGGGAAGTGCGTCTCTCGCCATTCATCACGCCTTGTCTTAGTTGTGGAAGTGCCGGCCTCGCCCAGTGAGAGATGTTGTTATTGTCGGTATCGAAACCATATAGGTTGTAATATTGAAATCGGCGTCGAAATGATTTTCTAAATGATCTCGTTTTCGATATTCAGCATCGAAACGCTTTTTTTTTTTCTATGTCGAATGTCAGAAACGACGTTGATCGTGATCGCCAACGACATCGTTTCGAAATCGACATCGAAATTTCTTCCTGCGTCGACTCACTCCCCGTCCGAGTCGATCACAGCTGACCGGTTCCTCCCCTTCTCGTTGCAGGCGACATGGAGATCCTGCCGTACTTCTTCGGACCGCTGGGGGTGCTGCTGTTCATCAACTTGTGCCTGTTCATCGCCACGGCCAGGGAGCTGACGTGCGGGCTGTGGAAGGCGGACGGCGCCAAGCCCACGACCGAGAGGTAAGCAGCGCGCGCCCAGTGAGACAAAACATAATCACAATATTTTTTTTATTTTTTTTTGTTCGTTGCTCTGTATAGTTACCTCGAAAAATACCCTTGCCAATTCTAACGTGACAAGGCATCGTTTTTACCGTGTGATGGCCGTGTAGGTGAAGTTGCTGACGTGTGTGTGACTGTGTTGCAGGGCGACGCTCCGTCGGGTGTGCCTCAAGCTGGTGGTGGTGATGGGGGTGACGTGGGTCGCCGACGTGGTGTCGTGGGTGGCGGGCGGCCCCGTGTCGCTGTGGTACGCGACGGACTTCGTGAACGCGCTCCAGGGCGTGCTCATCTTCGCCGTGGTGGGCTGCCAGCCGCACGTGTGGGCGGCCGTCAAGAGGCTGTGGTGTCTGCGCGGCGAGTCCCGCTCCGAGGCATCGCGCCGCGCCCTGCACCTGTCGTCCACGAGCCAGGGGCCCAACTCGCTCGGCCCGGACTCGTTCACCACGACGACGACGACCAACGGCAACGGCACGCCGGCCAAGGCGGCCGCCAACGGCCAGGGCCAGGGCCAGGGGCTCAGCCCCGGCCAGGGCGCCGTCAACTCGGAGACGCCCTGCTGACCAGAGGAGGGGCGGGCACTGCTGGGGGGTGCCGTCAGCGCCGAGGTGCACGGCGACCCGGGACTCGACGAGGATGAGCTTGGAGTGCTGAACGAGAGACTCTGAGAGAGACGTGTTCTGTTCGCGGGGGGTGTCCACGCCAAGTGAATGAAATGAGCTGTCCAGCGGCATGCCCAGCCCCGTCCCACGGCGCAGTGCAGTGCAGTGCCAGACACAGTGTGCTTGTTCCATGTGTTCATCATACTCACTCGTGAGTAGTCTGTACCGAGGAGAGGAGCATCAGCTCTGTTTTATTGATGCAATGTGCCGCTCCTTAATGTTAGGCAACATTGTGAAAACTGACTGACTGCTCCTTTGAGACGCACCAAAGATTTAATGCATTGCTAAATGTTTTTGTAAAATTATCAAAGCAGATTTTACAGTCTTTTTTTAAAATTTATCACTGCAATGATTTGGATGTAAGTTTCACTTTTAATTACTTTTTTTAAAAGTTGACCTTACCTTGTTTTTGGACTTAACATTTTGAAACTACATTTTTACACTCAAAAATCTTTATAAAGAGGCAGTTATTGGCTTCAGTCAGTCCATGTGTACCTTTCAGAAGCTTGTACTTAAACGGGTATCATATCTGAAGCTGATTACTTGTTAATACCTGTCTGTTGAGGCAATGTAAATGAGAATTTTTTTTGTATTGTAACTTATTTTGTGCCAATTTGGTTAAGTCATAGCTTATTTTGTGTAATTGCATTGTATTTGTGAGATTCATCATGTTTGTATTCAATGACATTGTACATATCATTTATTTTAGATTATAAGACTGACCTTCATAATTGGAGCGTTTAACAAGCAAGTCATCTATTTCTATTTTGTGACCATTTAATTGTTCCTTTAAGTTAAATTGTTACCATGCTGTTGTGATGCAATAATTAAATGCATTCATTATGTAGCTAATTCATGTACAAACTTTTTTTTGACTAAGCTTTGTGTAAATATTTATGTATTGTGATGTTATTGATATGTGACCCAAGAATTCATCCATAGATTAAGCATGAGTGGTTTTAATTTTTCCTTGAAAGTTTTAGTTGTGATTGGAAATTTTACCTTTGAGTTTTTCATGAAAAGATTGTTAGAAATTCATGATGTATTTGACCTTCCTCAGAGCAGGAATTGCATGTTAGTTTTCTGTCTCAAGCACATGCCATTTATGGGTGAACTCTTGTTTAACTGGCAGTATTCCTGTGTACATAACTTACCGATCTAATAAGAGCGGTAAAACGGAAGCAATTAAATTTTGTGTCCCATAAAGTATGTTTTAATTTATTGCATCCAAATGATTTGAAAAGATTCCACCTGTCCATTCCATCATACCATGGCTCTGAGAGAGAGAGAGAGGGCTTTGCAGCCAGTCTTATCTTATCATCGTGTGTTGCTAAAATAAAAAAATTAAAGTTTTAAATTTGGACATTTATTAACAACAATAAAAGTACAAGAAGAAATGTTCTGGAACTCAGCTACAATATTCAAATGAGCTGCTCCTTTGAAATGATGAGATGGAGGAAAAACAACTACATCTCTAGAAGTTTGTACAGCTCCACAAATCAATCTTGCTTCAACCAATATGCAAATGTAAGACTGAACTGAATCATCATCTGCCGGTCCGTTGCTGCGGCCCCGTCACAGCTGGCAGACACGCCGCTCCGACCCGGGGGGTCCTTTCTCACGCAGGCGTCAAATGGGTTGCCTATCTACCGGAGGTTTCAGCTCTTACAGACCTAGTCTGGGCACTGAATGATGATTAACTGCGCTTGCATGCTTTGCATACCAGTCACAAATCACTAAGTGTGGCTCGCAGGGTTGTGGACTCGCTTTTCGTTATTGTGAACATCTTTGCAACCCAATGGCCAAAGGTAGAGTCGTGCACTCCAGCAGAAATTATTCCAATACAGTGGCGCCGGCGGTAAAATTTGGTTCGTGGGAAGAGAGACCATTTGGTAAGAGTAATCGTCAATCACTCTAATCTCATTTCAGCAGGATGGAAAGGAATGAGTAGTCCATTAAGAGATCACTTAAAATCATTCAGTTTATATGCTCAAAAACATAAGAAGATGGAACAACATGATAGTAAACAAACATGAGTGGAGTTAAAATAACACTTGCTCGAATGTGTTTTCAACAGCATCTGTTATTAAGAAATGGGATGAAGGGGCAAAAAGTAAAGTAAATGTTGTAACAGTAATCATACGGTTTAGCGGCTCCTTGCTTAGACAGCCCGTCGACAACAATGCATTGTTAAAGGAGTGATCACAGTAGAAGCCGCTAAACCGTATAATAATTGTTACAATCATTAAGAGAGCTATTCTCTCCATCTATGTCCACACTGATGGTTGCAGCACTTGTAAAATATTGTCATTGGTTCATCAGCAGATCTAGTTTGAATCTGCATGAAATACGCTCTCGAATGCGAACACTTAGGGCACCTTTCTTCAGTGGAGTCAACATTTTCCCAAGCAGCAGCTCCGCCAAGTACATCGTCTAGCTCCTGCAATGGAAAAATAGCATTAGTACCATTGGTGGCACAGGAACATGAAAAACAGGTACAGTCATTACAATTTACAGTGACCATTAAGTTAGTTAAGTTATCTTACCTTAAGCTTTGGATAAGATTTTCTAGATATGAGCCTATGAACGTCATGCTTGTATGGACAAGTGCTGCACTGAAATTTCAACCGATTAGCACCTTCAGCAGCAATTAAACTATTCCCACAAGTTGGACAAAACAGAAGCATACTGTCCTAAGACAACTTGGATTAATAGGAAAATAAAACCACGAGCTCAATATTTTCGTTTTAGTCCCACCAAAACATTAGGATTTAAGATTGAGGTGGGAATATGGGAGTAAGCAGTCCAGCTCGACGTGCAAATTGAAAGAAATTATTAATGAAGCCATTTCAACTTCCATTCTGTCAGAGCCGAAATGTTTATTCGCTTTCAATCATAAAACCAACCAAACAAACACTCATTTCAGAGCAAGTAACCTCCTTCTTCGCAAAGGCAATGATTTTCACAGAAATGCCAACAGAATAGTGTAAAGAAGATTTTTGTTTGTTGATTCTGTATTGCTGTCAAATCTTCTAGTTTCAATTCTGACATTTTGCTCAGAGGTAAAGCCAACATCATATAGTACGAGTCAATATTGCTTTGAACTTCAGTCCTATAAGATTACAATCCTTTTCCATCGAGCAACTTCGCTGTTGTGCTAACATTGTTGATGATCCATCGCCATATTGGCTTCTAGCATGGTGAATCTTCTTTTGTATGTAGTGTAGTGCGTTAAGGGACCAAATTCCTTCACATCGCTTTCACATTTGAGGTGAAATTTATCGGAAATATCGAATGTACAGTGCTCTGTGAAGTGGACATGTTAATTATCACCCATCGAAGGCATTACGAGCATCAGAGCCGTTCGTAAACTGGAATCGGCTTCGGCTTGCGTGATACCTTGAGCACGGACAGAAAATCGTGCAATTCCTTATAGCACCAATTTTTTCCAACTTCTTCCTGTGGATATTATAAATTGTAAGTATATTCGGCTTCTATCACTCACGCTCTTCATTCTAGTAACCGTCTAATTTAAATCTGGAGAGGAGCTCTTACATTGTGGTTACTTCGTAATCAGAGTCTTAGCTTCTCGAGCTGTTTTCGTTGACAGCACCTTTGTAAATCAAAGAATTTACCCTAATCTCTCTGCGTTTGCACGGTGGATTTCAAGTTTCACGCTCAAATCTTGTGATCTGCTTAAAATTTTGAATGAGAGGCAACTAAAAAAACTCTTAATTATTTTATTGATGTCAGTAAATTTAGAACTGGCACTGACATTACCTTTTTCTTTCTAAATGAGGGATATCTTGGATGAAAATACTAATTTTCAGCAGCTTTTTTTATCGTATTTAATGGACGAGTTGGCTTCATTGAAGGCCATATTAGTGTATCGGATCTCTAATTTTGCATAATTGCAGTAACGGTTATGTTGATTACGTACTGGTCTCTTAGCTGTTAAGTGGTTCTTTAGGTGAGAGGAAATCCGTAATTTGTCTCTTTTAGTGACTGTAAACTTTTTGCCAAGCAGGACTACAAAATGTGCGTCTGAGCACCAGCATGGAGGATCTATAAAATGGTTGCAATGCAATGTCGTTCTTGTGTAGAGATTGTTGAAACATCCGATGTGAAAAGACACATTATTAGAGGGGAAGCACTCCTTAAAATTATGGAGAACAATGCTGAAAAATTGAAGAAAATTGAGAAAAGACAACATGAACTTGAAATTGCTATGCATAAATTATCTCATAACATTGAGCAATTAAAGAAGATTGTTCAAGACGCTAATTTATAATTTCTTGTGGGCTACAAACTACTTTTGTAAAACTGTGGACACTTCTATATACCAATGTACAAACCTTTGGTATAAATAGGGACATTTACTGAGGTAAATTCACACCTGCATCATGCTATTGCTGTTTTAACTTCATGGTGGCATGTAAGTAAATAAAGATGTCAAGTTGCATCTAATGGCCGGCATGTCCGTAGTCATAGCAGACATGCCAACATTTTATACCCAGGCATTCAGTCATATAATAAGGTGCATATACTCTCAGGCATCAGTAGTCGCTTTAATTATTTGGACGCTGTCAGTTTTGCATGGCATATTAAAACTCCTCTGCACATGAAGCACTTAATTTTTGTATTTTTAACCAACTTATCTCTTGTGTGATGATGAAAGGGTCATATCACCTGGATTTTTCTCATTTTCCTGATTACATTCTAGAACTAGAAATTCTGAATTTAATGACATTGAAACATATTATTCCTTTGATATAGTACAGTCTTAAGATGACTTCTGTTAACACTTGTGAGGTTGCGCTTTTATGAATTGCACTGTTTTGATAATTTTTAGTATTATTATTAACTTGCCACGAGCCTCTTTCGTGAAGACTGCCCATTGATTTGAAAACAATGAAGCACCACAATACTTCTATTTTCTTCCCTTAGTCTTCGAATTTTGTCCCTAAGTTCAATCATTCCACTGATCAAGCATACATACACTCTTGCCTCTGTGGGTGGAAACTATTCTAAGTTAACTAGTTCTTGTTATTCTATATGCTTGAGGCTTGTATTTTACCTCTGATGTCTCACTTTGGTAGAGGCTTTTGAATCTGTTTCAATTATTTGTTGAGTTCAGTTGTTTTTTGATTTACACTTCTTGCTTCATTGTCTCCTCATATTTTTTCTCTATTGGTTACAGATGGACTTCCTGCTGATCAAAATATACGTTATGAGATGAGGGAATGATCAGTTCCTTATTAAAGACTGCAGATAATATTGGCATGAAAAATCAATTCCTGGATTTCTGAAGGTAACCCTTCAATTCAATTGTGATGACTTAACTTGATTGGTTTATTTTAACTCATTTTAAGTTAAATTCATATTTTTTTTTTATCACAGAAAGAATTTACCATATCAAGATGTGGTCCCCTCAACAACAAAACATGTCTCAACAGCAGCGAACACTGGGCATGACATCGGCAATCACTCTTGCGGGTCCCAAACAGATTGATCATGCTCGCACAGAGGAATTAGTTGAAACTCTTGAGCAGTACAATGTATCTATGTCTGACCAGGAATTAAGTCACAGGTTAGTTCCATTAAATTTCTGTACTTTGCCTTTTTAGAGTTTAGAGTGGATTTTCAACATCACTTTTCATGGTAATTTTTTGCCTTTTATTCAGGATGGAAATTTTAAGCAAGTTAAATAATTTAGTGAAAGAGTGGATCCGTGAAACAAGTATTAATCGTAACATGCCTCCAAATGTTGCTGAACAAGTTGGTGGTAAAATTTATACTTTTGGATCGTATCGTTTGGGAGTGCATCATAAAGGTGCTGATATTGACGCCCTGTGTGTTGCTCCAAGACATGTAGATCGATCTGATTATTTTACTACATTCTTTGAAAAGCTCAAAGAGCAAGAAGAAGTCTCAGATCTTCGGGTAAGCATGCTCTGAACAACAAGCTTCATTTGGGAACCATTATTTCTTTCATTTTTTCAACTTTTTCTTTCTTTTTGTCTTGTTTCCAGGCTGTTCCAGAAGCTTTTGTGCCTGTCATTAAGATGAATTTTGATGGAATAGAAATTGATATGCTTTTTGCCAGACTAGCTTTGAAAGAAATTCCAGACACTATGGTAAGTTCTCATAAAAATGTTTGAAGCATAGAACCCTTTAATTTGAGATTTTGAGCAAATATAACTTACTGTAACATGTATTGTTTTGTTTTAGGATCTGAAAGATGATTTGCTATTGAAGAACCTGGATCAAAAGTGTGTCAGGAGCCTCAATGGTTGTAGAGTGACTGATGAAATACTCAGACTTGTTCCTAATGTAGAAAGTTTCAGATTAGCTCTGAGAGCTATTAAACTATGGGCCAAAAGTGAGTGACCCATCAACCTTTTGCTGTTTGTTTGGTCAAGTCATATATGACATTATAGTTTTCTTTGTATTTTTGTTTTCTATCAGAGCATGGCATATACAGCAATGCCCTTGGATACCTTGGTGGTGTATCTTGGGCCATGCTTGTGGCACGGACTTGTCAGTTGTATCCTAATGCTGTCGCCGCGACCTTAGTTCATAAATTTTTTTTGGTGTTCTCCAAATGGAAATGGCCACAGCCTGTTTTACTTAAACAACTAGATGATGTTAACCTTGGCTTTCCTGTTTGGGATCCAAGAGTAAGTTATTGAATATTTGTGATTTTTTTTGTGACTATTTATTTTGTGTTCCTGTTTAATTGTTTTCATGTTTTAACTTTGTTCAGGTCAATGTTTCGGATCGGTATCACCTTATGCCAATCATTACTCCTGCATATCCACAGCAAAACTCCACTTTCAACGTCTCTATGTCAACGCGTACAATAATGGAAGAGGAGTTCAAACAGGGCCTGGCCATCACAGATGATATCATGACGGGCCGTGCCACTTGGGATAAGTTATTTGAGCCTCCCAATTTCTTTGTCAAGTACAAGTACGCATATTTTTTTTTTTCTGTGTAGCTTCTTTAAACAAGTGGTGTTTAAATTGTATATTTCATCCAATTTTTCCTCTGCTTATTTCTGTATTACATTTTTCAGGCACTACATTGTGCTTCTTGCAAGTGCTGCTACTCCAGAGGATCAACTTGAATGGTGTGGCCTTGTCGAATCCAAAGTTCGTCATCTGATAGGCAATTTGGAACGCAATCAGCACATTGTGCTGGCACATGTGAACCCTGAATGCTTTCCCCATTATGAAAATAATGAAACAGTAACAGCCAGCCAACCATCAACTCCAAGTCCCTCCGAATCGAGTATCGGCCTTACTGAAAAGACAACGACAGCTGAAAGTAATTCTGTACCTGAAACTCCACCTCCAGCTTCAAGTGTAACAAGCTCAGCGAATGCAACTACACCTAGTACACCTGCAATTCAGACTCCTAATAGTACGTCAAAACCAGGGAAAGGAGAGGGTTTGGGATCTATGTGGTTCATTGGCCTTGTTTTTGCAAAGACTGAGAACTTAAATGTGGATCTTACCTATGATATACAGTCCTTCACAGAGACAGGTAAGTTGAATGCTTTGTTTTACTCTGTTCCAACTTGATCTACAAAGAAAAATTCCTGTTTGTTTAACACTTTTCTTTGCAGTCCTTAGGCAAGCTGTTCAAATTAAGATGTTAAAAGATGGAATGAAAATTGAAGCACGTTATGTCAAAAGGTGAGAAACTCTGTTTTTGAATTAACTTGCCATGTTGACTGTTTGATTATTGACATGAATTCTTTTAAATGTAATTTTTCAGGAAACAGCTTCAAAGTTATGTTCCTCCAAACCTTCTGAAACGAGAACGCAAAGTATGCTACTTTTTATGTACACACTACTGATTTTGCCGGCAATCCTCTGTTCTTCATATCGTTCTGTCTCTACCTTTGTTTTTCACTTTTTTGCAGACAAGCACATCAAATTCAAATTCCTCTCAGACACAACGGAATGGGACAGCCACTCCTGGTATGATGTCTCCCACCAGTGATTCCAACAAATCAAGTGTGGCCAATAATGGTGCCCCAAACAAGAAACGCATTTCTGAAAATGCTTGTGATGGCTATTATAAAAAAGCCAAAATGGGGGATGAACCTGGCAGTCAGGTAACGCTTTTTTTTTGTAATCTTGTGGTCTGAAAGGTATTTGCTATTTGAGCAGCAAAATATTTCATTTAAGAAATGATTTGCAGGGCGATGAATCACCAAACCAATCCATAGTCCAGGGTGGAGAGGATTCAAATTCGACTTCATTTTCCTTGGATGAGTCTTCTAACATGTGTGTCAATATTGGAGAAGTAAATAAAAATACAGAATCAGCAGGGTCTCAGCTTGTAGCAGCCAGCAATAGTGCAGCTTTAACTAAGGAGGTATGCCATGTCATAGCAGTAACTACTGAAAGGCTCTGTCTTGATCAATGTGTCTGATGGGATGGGGTGTTTCGTTCCTTCCTGTAACTCTCATGGTGGAATGGTCTTTCAACTGGAATATTTCATGAAGTATGAAGGAGCAATGAACAGTACTTCAGTGTAAGACTCATCATTTTTCTGTTTCCATTTGACCACATAAAATTACTCATCTTGATTCTCTTGTGTGTGCCTCAAATTTCCATATTCTCTGTCACTTATGATTTGTTTTCTAATTTGTTCCATGGGCCAGAATGTTCAGTCCTATGAGATTATGATCATTGATCCTTTTAACTTTCTTGTTAATTACATTCTCACACGTAAACATCTCATCAAATGAAAATGTGAAAAAAGATGCTAAAAACATTCTGGAAAGAATTATTGATCTTTTTAGTATTATCTTTGAGTAAAGCATTTAATGACTGTAGAGTCTCTTAACCTAGCATGTATTTTAAATCAAGAGCATCAATCATCAGTAAAGAGTTTTGTTTTTGAATTTACATTTTTGATTCAATTTTATTAAATTTTTTGTTGTCCCTTGATTGGTGTGCAAGATTCTTAGCTTTACTGAGGGACGTTGTGATCTCTTAATGTTTTCTTCATTCCTCTCTAACCTGCTGCATTAGTTGTATTAAGTTTTGTGATAATAGTAATTAAATCAATTAAATATTCTGAAAAAAATTAATTTTGACTGAGCAGTTATAGCCTCCATTTTGCAGCCTGGTGTAAAATTGAAAGCTCATCAGCTAGACTTGATGTTGAAGATTGCTAACCTTGGTGTTTTATCCAGTGACAGTGAAGATTTTATGTTCTTCGTAACATAATGGCTTGTTACAATGGTTCCAATGCATTTGAGTGATGCTGTTTCATTCCCAATCACTATTTGACGTAAATCATGATATAATATGCATTTTGATTAATTTTGTAAATTGCCCTTGGCACTTTCTGCATTTTCTTTACATTTGATTCTAGTCATTCATCATGCCCGTTTCTTTCCTTCTTCTTGTAGTACACTCGAAGTGAGAGCACGTTCTGTGTTATTGCTGTACAGTCTAAAATTGATAAAACATTCCGGGCACATTCTTTCTGTAGTCTGATTGCAATTGTATTTGACATATAGTATGTATCGAGAGGGCTAAAAATCTTGTCTTGCATTTGGCTGCATTTGTCATTCACTTGTTCGCCTTGTCCTTAACTCTTCTGTCTTTCCTTTGTTGCTTCACCGCCCCTTTTTCTTTATTATGGTGATGGTTTGAGACTTAATATGACTTCCTGTACTTACCCGGTCGAATTTTGACTTGTGTTTCTTCAACACTCCATTTCAGTATATTTAAAATAATGTGATATTATGTGTTCTGAGGCAGTATTTTTTAAGTAAAATTTTTGTTGATTTTGCGCGTTGTCAACTTTCTCAATATCAAAAATATTGTTGCTTTTACATTGTGTATTCAGTAATTAGGATTGTCACAATTCCAATAATGCTATTTGTAATGAATACTTTTTGTATGTTTTATGGCCTTTATATATATGTAAGGATTGACAGCTGTGTAAAAGCACTGGCATAGGAAAGGAGGAAGGGAGTTTGTATATATTATAACGATTTTCCCAAATTTTGAAGGATTAAGATAGTTAGAATTTTACCTCCAAAATCTTTCACCTCATCCATGAAGAGTGAGTCAACTGAGTATGAGTAGAAATCTTCAGGAGGCTAACTCAGGACAAGTGTATTGTATGTCTTAATGTATCTTGTAAAATAAAATCTTTTGCAGAAATTTTGATTTTCTTTTTCTATACGAACTAGTTTTGGGGAGGAAGTAGAAGAAGAGCTTCAGCTATGGCTAAGAAGTTGAAATCATCTGCTGGAGACTTTAAGGCATATCATGAATGTTTTTATGCTGGATGATTATTCAAGTGCATAACAGTAACTTCTACTTGCAAATAAGTTTTGCTGTACTGTTAAGTTAAATTGTGGTTTGGATGTTCATGGCCTAAACAATTTCTCCCTTCAATTCAGCTTGTTTGTAAGACGACGATGTGCTTGGTTTTGAGTGCTTATTCCTTTGCGTTTTTCTGTCCCCTTCCATTGCAGTTTTATGCTATTCAATTTATGATAAATGTGTGTTTTGACAAATGTCTTTTGAACTTATGTACGGCATTTAGGTTTGAAGAAAAGCTTTATTTTTCACAATAAAATTGTTGTATGTGTAATATGAAGTGGTGTAGTTATTGCATATCTTGGCAATTCTTCTTATCTTTTTCAGTTCAATGATTAATTTTACTCATTTTAAAAGAGAAATCCATGTTTGAACTTTATTGTTGTATGTCAGTCGTAGAATCTTGTGATAAAGGTAACCATATCAGGAAAAAAAAAGGTTTTTCTCAGTTAATAGTTCTGGTTCAATCTTGAGCTGTGTGTGAAGCAAAAATTTATGTTGGAAAATATCTTTGGCTGACAATGTGGTTCAGTTTAAAAACGAGAGCATAATTAACAGCATTATTTATTATTTATAACTAATATTCTAGAGTGTGGAACCATAATTTATGGAACTGTGTCCATTCTTGCGTCAGATTACAGCTAAGATCTGTTCTGTTGCAGCAGTATACTTTGAATGGAAACCATATGAGGAAACACATCTTTTATCTGACCTTACTGTTGCCATTTATACCTCAGCCGAAAATTCTCACAATAGTTGTCTTTATGAGACATTGCAAATTTTAATTGCTAGTTCACATATTGTCTGTGAAGAGGTGGCTCTTGGTTTAATTTTTTCTGCGCTCATGTAGATTAATCTACTTTTTGTTCTCAGCAGGACACTTCAAGTGTTTTACATGAGGGGTTCATATGCACATGACCTGGGGAGGAGCAAGAGGATGACTCTGCGACGTTCAAACAGCCTCGGTAAGTTTTTTTAACGAGCAAGATTTTATTGGTCAGTACTTGATTATTGGTCCATTGGCTTATGTGGTTTTCTCATTTGTCTTTTCAGACCCAAGCTCTGAAGACTGCGTGGTCTCCTTAAATAATATTTTAGGGCATCTGGCTAAGCTTGTGGATAATCCTCAAGATGTGTAACGTTTTATTTGATTATAGGATCAAGCATCCATCCCAGCTATGAAAGAAATATGGAAATAATTGTAAAACTATGTTTCACAAGGAGTTGGTAATTTATACAAAGCCAACGTTTAGTCACGTGATATTACATACCATATTACTTATCATCCTGATTTTGTACAAAGTGTAATTATTTCAAAACAATGTAGAGATCACTTTCTCTTAGCAAGAAAAAGATTTTAAAAACAAAAACAAATTGAAGTGACTACTTCTGCAAATGTTGTAAATATATAGAAATCGTCAGAAACTAGCTCAAGGCGCACATTGACTGCTCTGATATATCTTTCTATGTTGGGAAGAAAGAAATATGAAACCAGAGCGAACTGATGGACCGGTTAGTTGTTGGAAAGTTGTCTGTAAATTGAGTTTGTGGCTGATAATGTGAACCATAGGAGAGCTCGTAATTAATAATATGAACAGATTTGTTTTAAATCATCACTAAACAATATTTTCATAGATGGCATAGTATTTGTTGCCTCTTGGTTTTGATTTTCGATTTGTGATTGGTCTCTGTGTCAATGGTTTATGAAAAGGACATTGTGTCTGGTTGAAATTAGTGGAAATGGAATGCTCTGTCAGCAAGTCCCACTTTTGAATATCTACTTGGTATTTATGATGCGTAACTGTATCTATAATTATTTTAGAGCCTCTGCTCTTACGGTTATTTCAGGTACATTGTTTGTGGCAAATTGAAACATGCCACTTTTACATAAATGTAAGATGCACTTTTTCTTTGCTGACATAACTCTTAAAGAAATTCGGGAATAGGGTAGGGGAAGCATATGTTCCAGTGCAACATTTGTCTTGGTTTTATGTATTATTTTTTGTTTTTAAACACCATTGGGTGTATCTTGCAAATGTGATAAGTTGGTAATTTGTTGGATGTATGAGATTTGCTTGTAGCTTTGATTTCTTTGAAAGTTCTGGATGACAATCACAGTGTTTAAAAAGTCTGTTCTTACATCTCATTCGTTGCCAATCTTTACTTTGATTTATTTTCTACTATTTTCTTGGTGAAAATTTAGCTTGAGATCTCTTTCAGAGCACCACTTAAACCTAAGCTTTATTGTCATGCTAAAATATGTGATGTGGAAACATAAATACTGAAATTTAATATTCAGTAGGGCACTTGACAGCATAGCGAACTTGCTGCTGTCTAGATTTGGATAGGGAAAATGGAGATTTCTATCTTGTTCGCTTTGGATCAGTTGCATGTTGCTGGATATCAATGTTGTTTACCTTCTTATTTTAACTTAATTTGTGAAATCATAATTGAAGCTGATATACTTTATAGGACAGGCAAGATTTTTTCCTCATCCATTGTATTCATTGAGCTTGCTAGGAAATTGCTTGTCTGACCTTCAACTGCTGTGCTATTACTCCCCATCATTTTACCGAGGATAGGTAATCATCCTGGTGCTTTATATCATAAGTGAGCACATTGAAATATTTGCTATGCTATAGTCAATTTTTCATTTGTAAGAATCCATGACTTTTTTTTTAAATTTAATCTTGGCATGATTTGCTATAATGGCACTTCATCTAGACTTCCCTTCTAAAGCCTTTGAAAGTGTCGGGTTTGTGCATTCAAATGCTATTAATTTCTTTATCAGTTCACTTCGTATTATGCTTCCAAACATCATTTATGTACATCTTTTGCTTCTTTGATTGTATGTTACTGAAATGAACGATACATTTGAAGTATTCAAGACAACCCTCTCTTGAATTAAATATCCTCTGCTAACTCCTTTTTAGTGTTGTAATCAAGAGCTACACAAATTGCCAAATTATACAGCTCCCTTAGAAATCTGATCATTTATCCTTGTCTCTTCTTCTTTTGTTCTTGTTGTACTTATTGGTTGTTAAAATATTTTATTTGAAGAATGCCACTACTGTTTATACTAGTGTCGTTTCTGCAATCGTTCTAAAACATTTACAAACCTCCTCGTTCTGAGAAGAAGATTTATGATATTTAAGATGTTTGGCATGTAATGGATTTGTAGGAAATTCATCATCCTGAATGTTTTCATAATAATTCCAATGTAGAAAACAAGATTTTTGTCTGGATTCTTTGTGATTTTTAATTTGGAGGCTGCTCATGTTTTTCTTCCTCAAAGTACTGTATTTTCTGCTTGCATAGAAGAATTTTTCTTCCCATTATTTGCTCTGTTTCTTACGTTAAGTACGGATTCTCTGTATTTACATGCATCCCATAATAGTTGTATCAATCAACAAGGATAATGTTTTTACTGCTTGTTTTCGCCAGTTGTTACTTCTTTTGATGTTTTGTCAAGCTTCAGGCTCTGGTTCTTCTACCACTTGCATTGTGGTGATCTTGCAAGGTCTTTCTCTTTCTTCTTCTTTTCATTTTTTTCACTACTTCGTACTGCGATGTATCCTGAACCAAATACTTCCAGATTTTTATGGGGAATCATTAAAAGGTTTCATGGATTCATGAATAGTACCAATTCCAGAAATTTGTAGATCATGGTAGGGCTTGCCCACAAAGGTGTTATATAAGCACTATGTGCAGATACATCATTTTCTTTTTTTATTAAGAAGATTAATTTCATCTTCCACTGTTTCGTTTTCTTATTTTAAGCGCATGACAGTTTGCTCTGTAGTAGGATTTGTCAACGTCCCTTCTGGGTTGCTGATGTTGCGATGGGTTGAGTTGGCAGCATATAAGCAAACAATAACAGTCAATTGAGCAACTCTTTTTTTTTTTTTTAAGTGTTGTCAGATCTTTCTTTCTAATATAGCTTACTAATTTGCTCACATGTTTGAAATTCATTTAAACTTGAGTTATGGTTTGTAATTTTGAGCAGAACTGAAATTTGTGAATGGGAAGATAAATAGGTTTATTATGCTGCTGTACCAGTGAAAAGAAGCTATGCTATCACAGTCCTCTTATTGTTTGGTTTTGCATGATGTTCTTTTCGTGGAGCAGCTGTGTAAGAACAGCCCATTGTACTTTGCAATAACGTATTGGTGACTTTCTCATTCTACATAAAGACAAAATAGCTGCGAGCAGAGCAGTATTATTAGTGCTGACTGGACTTCCGTTTTCTATCTGTTGTTCTCTTACTATTTGTATGCTCATTCTCGGACTATTCTTAAAATCATTGTATTATGTCAAAGAATTTAAAAAACAAAACAAAACAAAAAAATAATAAAAATCTTAAACCATATTATTTGCCCTTTACTTCTCTCAACCCCTCCTAACTTCCCTTGTGCTTTTGTGACTTCCCGCCTTAGCGACTTTGATTGCTTTGATTCGAGTGGCGTAGAGGGGCGTCTCGCTGCCCAGTGTTGCCATCTTGGCTGCTGGCCGCTAGTCGTAGGAGGGAGTTTCAAATGAGGTTGACAGCCGAGCGGAGCCATCTACTCATTAATTCTGGAGTCTAATACCGAGTTAAACCAAAAT
>CABIKL010000811.1:0-18871 GCA_902196195.1 Aptinothrips rufus | reverse complement strand
GGGGACTACTTCCGCCTATTTCGTCTTTGGGCTACTGGTACTGTAGACAACGGGTTGGGATTTAAAAGCAAGATAGAACTTCACAATCCAACAAACCACAGTTTTTCATTGCAAGGGAGAAATAGTTCACATTAGAACCAGTGAAAATATGTTGTTATATTGATGATAAGACGGAATGGACTTTGTTCAAATGTAAACCAAACCACTTCCCTTAAAACAGAATACTTTGTTATGCATACATGGATATTTATTTTCTTACTCTAACTTGTTTAATTTATGCTCTGAAACTGATCCAAGTTGCACTGAACACGAATCTGCACAATTTAATTGCACCTGTATGAGAGGAAGGACAAAAATACTAGGGACTAAGACAAGAATAATAAACATTGTGGTGCTAAAACATACTAAACTTTCAAAGTGAAAAAGCGCCAAATACGATACACAAAGAATTGACATGCATGTTACTATAGACACAGACAGAATTTAGAGAAAATAGCCAATGTATAGCTCCTTCAGCAAGAACCTTAACCCTAACTCAATCATAAACAAAAAAGCAATTTAAAAAGAGCTACTCAACCACTAAAATGGGAACTGTACAAGCCAAAACACAAAAATTAAGGTGAAAGTATTAAGAGCACACTCACTGTGGGGAGCCAGCCTCAATCAATTGATCTGTGCAAGCGTGAAACAAAAGAACACACAAGTTAATGCAAACACTCCGCTTTGAAATGTTACAGTTGTGAAACCTCATAGGCTCATGAGACAAGTAAGTCTTATACATTTCACTCTACTATGACATAATAACAGTCGTAATACAGTGAAGCCCGCTCATAACATCGTTCCCCACTTGCAGATTTCCGCAACGTTGTAAGCAGGAAAACGTTACAACAGGGATCTTTTTAAGGTGTCCTGAAAATAGGTGAAGTCGTTACATAACGTTATAAGCGGGAAAACGTTATACGCGGGTAACGCTATAAGCGGGCTTCACTGTATGAAAAGAAATTTGATTCAATATAAGTTGATCCACAAGTTCTGTCATTCAAGCACTAATAATCACATATTAAGGACAATTAAAATTGATGACAAGTTGAAGATCCATAACACACCTGTGAGATAGGTCCAGGCAAGAGATTGGTGAGAACCCACTACTTAGCGGCCATAGCACCCATGCGCCGGTCTGTTGGCGCTCCAGAATGCCGTGTGGTGCCATCCTGAAACATAAAAAGATGCATCACAGTGAGAAAACAAGAGATTCATACATAAATGATGAAAAATAAATACTGAAAAATAAATAATGCAATTCATTAAAGAGTGATGCACAACAGAAATATAACAATATGACAAGAAGCTATATTGTTCAGAATGGGAAAACATAAAGCCATGTCCCAAAATATATTAATACAGCAAATACATACACAATGGGAATGAAAAGAAAGTCATATTTCATGGAAAATGACAAACAAATCTGCAGAAGTCAGTGACTGGTAATTTTTCACGAAAGAGAAATCAACAAATGTGTGCAAGTTGAATACGGGTTGAAAATTATCTGCATAACTTAATGAACAAAGGAAAATATTTCAAGTCTCATATGCTTCATAATAAGGCTCCACCTCACATCACATCAAAGATGAGAAGGCTTGAATTCAAATAAAAATTTGAAAGCTATTAAAAATTGACAAAATGAGGGGGAAGGATAGTTTATATCATAGAAGATAAATTATTTGAGACCTCTGAGGAGGATGCAGACATGGTTGGCACCAGAGCATGTCGCTCTGTATTCATCTTGTTAGATGTTGCCCAAGATTATTTCATCATTATCATCAATTATCATCATTCTACAGTGTTTCCCAATTTCTTCAAAATTCCTGTAACAAATAATAAAAACCATGAGCTATAAAGTGCCTCATGTAGGTTTCTGATAAATATTTGAACTTTCCCAAAAAAACTCAAAACTACTCGCAATTAACTCAGAAAATTTAATAAGGGATTTGAGGAAACTGTTTCAGAAGATATCTTAAGATATGATAGCTGCTACACAATAAGTTATGTGACCCATTTAAGAAGCAATCAAGTTTTATACTGAACATTGCTGTAACTATTAGTTGCATAAGTGCACTGTGACTCATAAAACTGCTGAAAACCACTGGTTGAATCCACAATGAACACACTGATATGAATTCTAATATGTGACTTGAGAAGATGGACTTAATGAGACCTCACCCATTCTCAATTATACCCATTCAAAGAAAATCAATATTTGCATCTGAAATCTTAAAGCTCCAAGAAAGGGGAAAGATACAAAATGCAAAATAAATTCAAACGTCCAAATTCTGATATAAAATAGACCTTCAGCCTCGATTTCGTAAGAATTAATTTCGAAGAGGTTAAGCCTCCACCATCCGCTAGGCTGGGTTCCCCGTCCCCGCATACTGAAGAGAAAGCCATTAAGTACCTGGTAGCCATGGCACGGAAACAAGAGTATAAAATGAAAAGGAATTCACTAAGAACTTCTATGGGACCTAAAAGAAAATCACGAGCACATAAAGTTGAAACATAAGGCAGCCAGCAGCTCTTTCATGAGACAAAATGTAGAGGTTGATATTTCGTACGTATCTGTCTGCTCCCTTGCCAACTAAAATAGATGGGTCGAATCACTCCGGGAAAGTAGGCAATAAGACCAAAAATACCAACCATCGACTAACAAACTACATCGCAAGTATCACAAGCAAGTCACAAATGTTTGCGAAGAGAAGCGGCGGGGTGCGGTGGGGGTTATTTTGACAGAAAGCTGGCGAGAAGGGAGCGGAGACGTGAGGGCGGGCGGTTGGGTGGATGGGATGGCGTTGGTGGCAGCCGAGGTGACAGAACGCGCACGCCCCCAGCCTCCCCGCACCCCTCCGGCTTTTACCCCCTCTCCAATCAGCCCCTAAGCTGGACCCGCCAATAATTGAGAACGCAATGGATCAATTAAGCAAATCTAAACGGCCCATGAGTGCAAGTGAAAGCCTACATGAGCTGAGAAATAACGGAAAGGTTACCTGTCATGGCGTCGCGGGAGGAGAATCCCAAGCCAAACACAATGTAGAATGGCCTATGGCTTGGTTGTGATCATTCAGTCAAAATTTAAGTTCCAACCGACGAGAACATATTCAAAACAAACTACTGAGACATATTTGGGTCACAGATACCGGTAAAAACTAATAAAACTAGACAAAAACATAACTGAAATAACACAAGTGCATCGATCTATTGATACACTACTCTCACTACGCTCACCAACACGGTCCCTTTGATACCATGGCGTGGTATGCAGCCGGGTCATTTCCGGCGCTGTTCTGGCGGTTAAATCATGATTCTCTTGATGGTGATAATTGCACGTGGGACTTAAATCATGCTCTGTTATAATAAAATCCTGAGGGCATTAGAATTTTTAAATGCCTTCTTTTGAGAGTTTTGTAGACGAAAAACGAGTCGACGTCTGGTCGATAAGTCCTGATCTGTTTTCTCTACCCACCAGAAGAGGCGCTGTAATCGCTCCATCTGTATAGTTCATCCGCGTCTTTGTGCTCCTGTCGGCGGTGTAATTGTCGGTTACATGTAAGGAATTCGGTGGAGAAACGTCACGATACACATCAACCGCGCGGACAGCGCGCGGCCCTGTTCCCTGTAATTTGATGCGAGGCGGAGCATACGTGGCATGGGTAGGGAGCGTCAAGGAAAGAAGTCAGCGGTTGGGCTTGTCGTAGGGACTCTTGCCGGCGTCCCCTTAATACTGCGGGCATGCGCCGTGCCGCCAAACTCCTTTGGCCTTAAAGTACAAAGGAGCGGCAGCGCAAAGGGCAAGATGGAACGATGAGCGGCAACCGGGCTCAGCCTCTGCAATCAATTGTTTCCTATTCGCGATATCCTTCAACTATCAGAGCTGCCACACCATTTTACATTCATGTCGGGAAACGGCATTAAAACTCTTAGTTCAAGAATACCGGTTTTCATATGAGAGGATGCTCAGAAGTGTTAATTTTTAGGTGGTCCTCTTCAAACCCAATTTTATTCTTAAAATATTTTGCTTTGAAAAAAAAAAATCTGTAGTACTTTAGTACTTGCTAACAAATTAAAGTTAACTCAAAAACGTTCACAAAGAGAAAAAATTGTTCTAAGATTGCATTTTTTTTGTGTGGATAAACTGAATGAAATTCCACTGAAATTTTTTTTAGCATCAAAAATTTGAATTACTTCAGCAGAAAAATTGAATAATTTTGGATGAGTGCATGGGATGCAATTGTTTGATTGCAGATAATACAGATGCCACAAGCACCTTGAGTAGCAATATGAATGTACCCATCTAGTAGGACAATAAATATACATTGCAGAAATAAACTGTTATAATTTATTTTTCCATCAAACAATACCGGACAGTCACATTCTATGCACTGACAAACAAGCAATGGATGCAATACATATACCTTCTAAGAGATGAAATATGACCAGAGAGACAAACTGGTTAGTACCAAAACAAATATTAACACATTCTGTTTTTCTTTGAAATCTTTGGAAAGAAAAACTATGTTCTTATTCAAATTATTTTTTCTAAATTGACAGCTGTTACCTGTAAGGGGAGAAACGCTGCATGATCTTTCTGTTATGTAAATATTAAAATTTTTACACCTCTTCCACCACATACTCAATAGGGAGAAATAGAAATGCTAGACAAGATTTTAAATTAACACTGTTCCCAAATGTACCAGCAATATATTAAAGAGTGCCCTAAATTTTCTGTAAATCACACAAACTTTTTAAAGAAAAACATTGATGTTAGTAACAAAACAATCAAGATGAAGGTTAAACTAAAAAACAAAATGCCAGTACATGGTACTAAACTTAGAAGCAGGTAACAATCCCTCTCATGAAACAGTGCTTAGATGTAAGTAAGATCTTATTGAAAATGCTTAACCAATATTTAGGTTACACTATGTAAAAAATAATGTTTCCTATTCAAAAACTTTGCCAGTCAAAATTGTCCATATCACGAAGTTCCGCTTACACTTAAATCTCAGCATTTAGGATTTGGATATAATGAAAATCAGCTTATAGTACAATGCTCAACATCAAGTCAATTTCTTTGCCTTCTGGTATAAAGTATCCACAACCTTTCCCATATTGTGAATGGTTTCAAGAGCCATTTCATAAGTTTTGTCAACAGGCCTTTCTTCAAATACAATGAGAACACCTTCCCCTTGATCTAAGATGCCTTGGAATTTCTTGTCCAGAATCATCTGTGAAAGCTTTTTCTCTACCTGCACCATGGGGAGCTTGATGCACTTGGCAACATGCTCTACTTCAACACGAGAATAAGGCTCAATGATGCGGCACAAATTCTGTTCTAGCATGTTGTCATACAGCGTACCAAGATGAGCACGCACGATCACATCCTCTTCCAGCTCAGGGCGATACATTTTTAAAGCCTGCTGGAAATCAGCGAGAGATCTTTTGTGACTTGCTTGGGCAACTGCTTTCATTGCTTCAATGTCTTTTCCTGCATACTTGATAGCCAACTTTCCACTCACAATCTGTTGCACATCCTCTGGGTTATTTAACATAATTTTGGAAAGCAACATATACTTCAACGCAGTCAATGCCTTTGAGCTCTCGACACTGTCGTAGCCTTCAAAGGCCTCATAGAAGTATGAATATGCAGTCTTGAAGTCTCGTTCATCAGCTGCATGGAGAATACCTGATTGGAGATCAAGCGCAGCTTGCATTTTTGGCGGACAATAGATGGAGTTAGCCGTTGTGCGTGCTGAAGTGAGGGCTGCTCGTGCCTTGGATAAATTACTCAATGCATGATATGTTTTGCTCTCTAACAATAATACTTCTACAAGAAGATTCTTGTCATCCAATTTCTTCAATTCCCGGAGGAGATTTGAGCCCAACTGCAAGGCTTCTGAAAACATGCCTGTGTCGAAATACAGAGCGATGAGTCTTGCTTCCAACGACTGCCGGAGGAAGGTCCTTCGCTCTTCTTTTGCCCAAGTAATACATTCCTTGCATAGTTGCACTTCAATACCTATGCCAGCTTCTAAATCCAGGAAGAAATCAACTAAGGAGCGGACGAGTTTAGCAGCTTTAGCCTTACTTATCTTTTTCAAAAAAGGCCTTGTGTCCTTGATGAGATTGGCGAGTTCGTTGGCATTACCTTCTTTCTTGAAACGCTCACCCATCTCGAGGATAACAATCTCCTTCTCAGCAATTTGGTCTTCATCGTCACCATTATTAGAGGCTTTTGAAAGATCTATGGTTGTATTTGACACGGATTGAGCTCTCTCAAACAACATTGCGCCCGCCATCTTTGTTAGAACCGCTCCGTCATCAAAGAACAACTAAATTGAGAATGGCCGGCAGCTTCTTTTGGTTGTTGGCATGAAAAGTTCGTTACCCAGAAATCATGGTCGTTTTCGGTCAGACTGAGTCATATCTTCTGCCCACGCGAACATTTTCTTGAATCAGTGCAGACGATTTGATGTTAAAACGTAAATATATCGTACCTTAAAAATAATCTAGTGTTTCGCTGTATCAGAAATAAATCTGCATTGTCTCATCGTTGGTCCTTAATTTCCACCCCGCCTCTCGCCTCACCCGTCGGACTGGTGTGTGGCGATAAAAGGGAAGATCAGCCTCCCTGTCCCTCATTGCGTCGTCTGCAGCATCATACATTGTCAATGGTCAGCCAAAAACACTTTAATTGAAACCAAATAATGAACTGTTAAATCGCCACTAGTGGGAAAATCGTGGTGGGTTGATGGAAAAAACGCAAGAGGGGTTCGTTATCTACTTGCGACATGGAGAGGGAATGAATGGGGGTAGGGTGGATGTGAGAGGCAATGAGGGGATGAGGGGATGAGGGGTTAGCGAGGTGGGGATGAAGTTTGGGGGAGGAGGGAGGAGTGTAAGGTCAAAAATATCAACAGACGATACACATAAAAATAGTGTTGTTGTTAATATGGGACAGTCTCCTCTGGTCTCTGTCATGAGTAATCAAAGATATTATAACTTCCATTGTCGGTTCTTATCAAAGTCTCGCATGACCCGTCAGTTGTCGTCTTAAGATGTGATCGCACGATTACTTTAAGGCAAACTAACCTCCACAGCAGAATCCAATGTAAGTACATATCTTTCGTTTCCATGATCTGCGTTACCGTCATTGTCACTATCATTATTGCCTTCTACTCCTGTACAGCGTTTTTGAGCAAGTAGTGACATATTTTATCAATATTTTCTAAAGCAAAAGTGGGAATATTTTTTCAATCACATGCAACTAGTTACATTTTAATAAACCACACATTCTTTCGCACAGGGCGTTATCATCTTCAGTCATTCTGGAAGCTGCCTGCCTCATGGATGATGCTCAACAATTACCAGAAGTAAAGTCGCAAGAATGTTCTGGACGTAGCGGTGTCAAACTACGAAGTGGTTCTGAACCTCTGAACAGAAATTCTCATGGTCTATCGACAAAACAAGCCTTAAATAGGCTGTATGATGATATCAATGATCTTCTGCAGGAGCAGCGTAGCTTGTCA
This sequence comes from Aptinothrips rufus, assembly GCA_902196195.1. NCBI lineage: Eukaryota > Metazoa > Arthropoda > Insecta > Thysanoptera > Thripidae > Aptinothrips > Aptinothrips rufus. The sequence goes on along the minus strand of CABIKL010000811.1, from coordinate 11,297 downwards.
AAGAAGGGGTGCGCATAATATTTAGACTGCTTAGCACATGCCTTGCTTTTGGAGACCTTTTTAAATTGATAATGAAATCTTATCATTTTTGCCATTTTAGCCAGAAGTACCCTTGGATGAGGGACACCCTTTTCTGCAACAGTCAGTATACCACTATTTGTGGGACATCAGCAGTAGCTCTTTATATCATCGCTGCATGTATGGTGATTAGCTACTTTAGCCACGATCATGCAAAGTAAGACTCATACTAATTTTTCTTCTTCCTTATTTACAATGTCAGATCATCCAAATAGTAATGTGCGTCTTCTTCTGTTGTAGGTTGTCGACATTACCCCTTGAGGCAATCCTCATATTTATCTTGACGACTGTAAATATCTGTGCTGTTGCTTGGGATAATAGGCTGCGACATTATGAAGTGCCTCGGGGTGTATCAGCTTTATTACTGAAAGTGAAAGGTATGATCAACGTCTATGAAAAATGAATAACGAACAATTTTCTTCTACTATCAAGACTGTTCAATAAAACTGTGTCATTTCATTCTTCAAAGAAAATTCATCCCTCGCATCATCCTTGTTTATGTGCAATTTTTTTTTTTTATTGAATGATTAACTCAAAATTAAGTTAAGAAAATTCAGATTTTGCTATGCTTTTATATAAGAGTTTATTTAGTGTTTTAAAATTTAGTGGCAATAATTTGTAAGGCGGTGGTTGACACCAATCAGCTTGTTTGAGATAGGAAAATTATGCTTGGAAATTTATAAGTGTTGCCCACCTTGAGGTGCTATACTGGTATGTAGGTACAGCCTTCAAGCTTCTCTAGCTAACTTATTTGTTGCCAGCACCCATGACTTCCCTTATATTTCTTGAGTGCTAAGGCCCATTAGAATATCTACTCACCTTAAAAAATTCTGTGCATTTTATTTATTAATAAATTATAAATTAAATTAAATTTTCAGAGGCAATAGACTGGAGTGACTGGAAACCTGAGAACTACCCCCATCTGTGCTCTCCCCTCTCACCTTGCATCACTCTCCAGTGGACATACAGAGATGGAGAATTGGTTAACTTGCCTTGGTCCTTGCTCGTAGCTGGCGATGTTGTAGTTATGAGGCCTGGACAATTGGCCCCTGCTGCATGTGTTCCTTACCATGTGAGTACTGGTTGTATAATGTAGGCTTATGATAATCAGCTGTTATCAGGGGAAGTTATGGTTGACTTATCATGTGAAAGGGAGGAAGTGTGAGGTCTATTGGATGTACTTTAAGCTTTTAGTAGTATAATTATATTTCTCCTTTCAGTTGGAGAAGAATTTATCAAACCTTCAAAGTGGAGAAGTGTTCAACCCTGCACCCAACAAAAAGACAGAGATTTTTTCAGCTCCAACTGCACGTGTACCTCTACAAAATGAGGAATATGTTTTGCAACAAACTCCTTACATCTCAAGTATACGACTCGCCATGGAACAAGCTTTGAGCCGGCCCATCACATATTACAATAGTCAAAGACACAGCTTAATGCTAAAATATGTTGAACTTATCTTCTTTCCGGTAGTCCTGGTAAGTGCTCATCGACTTTTGTATTGTTATATTATTTGTTTACAGCTTAAGTCTTTTCATAATACAGTAGTTACATAATTTTATTCTGTTTGAATGTTACCAATCTCAATTTTGGATCCTAATCAACGAATTACCCTTATTTTAGGTTGTTGCCCTTCTTGCAAATTTTGCTCGTCTGGGTTATCTGCACTATTCGGTTTCCTCTGGGCCATGGATTGAGATGTTGTTTATACAACCCATTGCTATTGCTCTTCCTCTCTTACCTGTGGTATTTCCCACAGTCTGGTTGCTGTTGAATTGCCTTGGAATGGCTCGACTACTTACTATACTTGATCAATCACCACACGAAAATAATGTACAGTTTAAAACATACTTTTTATTGTTTTTGTTCATTGTGATACGATTACTATCAGAAGTTTTACCTTGATTTGCAGAAGTGTTTAGATCCATTTGAAGACGTGGAGGCTGAACCTTTACATTATCCAATTAGACTAGCCTGGCAATCAATCCGAAGACATCTCTGTTGTGTGCTTCTTGGGTCTGAACCCATTCTTTGCCGATCCGCTAATATTCTGCATGTGCTGGGATCAATGACGGTAATTGCATTTGAAGGTGTTCAGCTACAGTACATATTTGAACTGCCTTGAGATCACTGACATAGGTCTTGTACATTTTCAGGCTCTCTGCTGTGTAGATAAAAAAGGAATTTTATCATGGCCTAACCCAACTGCTGAAAAGGTATTTTTTCTTAGAAATGCAAGTCCTACTTCACACTCATCAAGGTAAGTTCGTCTACCTATGTGAGCTGAAGAAGTTTCTTTTTTTTTTCTCTTTGGTGTTACAACTTTCCTATTCCATTTTTCTTCTGTTTTAAAAATATTTCAGTCTTGTCAGTGAAGATGCTGCATTGTACATTGACACTGGGGCAGTTGCTAATTCGATGGAGGTTGTTGATATCCCTGAAGATGTGAAACCAGGCGTTGGAAATAATGGTCTGTGTGTGTTCTGATTTTCCTCTCTTTGTTTCCTCATCCAGCCCGAATTGAGACATAAAGATCTGTGAATATGTCCTTTTACTTGCAGAGTCATCCACTGTGGCTGAAGTACTTGATCTGACTCATGACCACTCCAGCCCATTTCGTCTGCAGTTTGACGATCACACTTGGAAGCAGCATTTATCCTCTCTAAAGCCTCTGGGTTTAGCTATTTTGCTTAATACATGCAATATGGCCACACAAGAACATTATGCTGCCTTCTGTGCTCATGTGACTTGTGAAGCTCTGCACGATGAAGATCTCGTCCCTGTTACAAACCGCAGGTGAGCAGTCAACTTCCTGCTCTCATGGCAACTAAAATTATTCTTTCTTTTCACAGACTCTATTCCTCAGTAGATCACTGGACTACGTCCTGTTTTAAGAATGGATTTTCTTCAAGGCCCTTGTAGGATTCTATTTATAGGGAACTCTTAGCAAATGAGGAATCCCTTTTGCATCTAAATATTCCCATTGTTGTCAATTTTCTAGGGATATCTAAAAATTAGGGAACTGGCAGTCACAGGAAGAATCTTAATTATTTAGGCATCATTAAGAAAAATTTTCCTCTGTCACATATTGATGCTTGGAACATTTCATTATTTTGAAGGTCACACACTTTTATTTTGTTATATGTGACATGTTATTTAGCATGTATTTTGGTCTTTGTCTTAATTTCATCCTGTAAAGCATTTTCCTTCTTGATAGTAATTTTTAACAGGAACCACCCTAATGCTGGGGATGTGGCGGCCCTTCCTGCTGTCAACAAGTATGCCATTAAGTATTTTGTTTTTCCTCATTGTGTTTTGGATACAACTGGTGGTTTGAAAGGTCCTGGATATGGGGAAATTGTCTTGCAGTATGGATATGGCATTTTCCTCATCTGTATTAAACTTTATTCTCTTAATTTCTGTGATAAAGGTGGCATCTTTTACAGGACTCATTTCTTGTTGCTATGCTTTTCAGTATTAATTGTGCTTTCATGGGTTGCATTGTCAGCTTTCTCTGTCCATCTGTCTCTCAGAAATCACTTTCATTGCTTATCATAGCCCTATTCACAATTGCTGTAAAATGTGTAAATTTTGTGTTTGTGCCTCTTTTACTCACGGGGCGTCAGCTTATTCAAGATAACTTTCCGTGATATTTTACCTGCTATGCAGAAGCATCAGAGTTGTCTAAAACTTTTAAAAAAATTCACTAAGCAGTGTTTTTGTCAGTATATTTTTTCTAAGACTGAAAGTAAAATTATTAATACAAAGAAAATTTTTGTCCTGATCTTTCAGACAATGTAAAAGGTAAGCATACTTTGTCCAAAGATTTAGAAGATAATAACTTATAATAGCCATAATGATAATGCGCCTTTTACTTGCTGTGCATGCTCATACGTGATATGAATCAGCGGCTTTATGGTTTGTATTAAAATTTGACTAGCAGCTTCTAGATGCAGTATGATATCATTTGAAAAGTCTTTATTTGTCACTGATATTTTAGATGAATGGTCTATAGTTTTGTTATATCTTTTCTTATCTTCTCTGATATTTTAGATGAGTGGTCTATAGTTTTGTTATATCTTTTCTCATTGAATTTTGTAAGGTGCATTTAGACAAACCTGCTGGGGATTTGGAGCAATTGCAGGGCGAAAATGTATTTTAAGTGTTTCTTCTGTTCTTTATTGCATGTCATCAGCCATTCTTTATTCACCTTACAGTTTTAAGTAAATTTGCACTTCAGGCATCAGCTTTCATCAGTTTAGTCTGCAGTTCAAAGTATTATGCACTAGATGTTCTATGTTTGTTGAATTGAGGGCATAGGAATGAATTACTGAGAGATTTATGTTTGATTCTATGAAGACCTTTTGACTGTAAGTTACTTTCACAATCTATGGTGATAATGTTATGTGATGCATCGGGACACTTGATTACAGTTCCGCAAGCACTGCGATGTTCTTTAATTCTATTAAAATTAGTCTCTGGTTGTTTTGGTTTTGGAAATTGCAGCTCTGGAATAAGATTATGAATTAAAATCTGGCTAGAAGCTCTTTCAGTTCGATATGCTCTCAATGCTATTTTAAGCACATTACTGTGCAGAGTTTCATGTTGCACTGAAATTTGATGAACAGCACTCCAGAAAACAAATGTGTTCTTTTTAGTTAAAGAGAATATTGACTAAGATCGGTTTCCGGACCGAAATACAAGTAGTATTGGTGCGTCTAAACGCATGTAGTGTATTATTGTTTTACTGGGTTGTGTTTTATGTATGGTATTACTTGGTTTGAGTGGAAATTGTAATTGATGCACTAGGTTATGGCATACTGCAGTATATATTTTTGAGACGATTTACTGAATTAAAATTTTCCTCTGTTTTACAGATGTTTATGTGAGCTAGCCAAGCAGATTGGTTTTGTTGACAAGGCTCAGGATTTGTTTCAACTGCAGCAGCAGCTTTCCACTTTCAGACATGTTGTGAGTTACTCTATTATTTGAGAACAGTAGAATTTTGTTTTACGTTTGTAAGTAATGAGCACCTCATGTTTTTCTTATGGTTCACCTCTACAGCAACCGGAATTAGCAAGAAGAGACATTAAGTTTGCCCGCTCTCTGCCTATTGCCACAAAATTAAAATTTCCATTTCCTCACATGGTGGCTGTGGTAACTCAAGAGCAAACAAGTCATTCCCTGCAGTTGATGTCTCAGGGTACAGCTGACATAATTTTGGATTCTTGTGTAGAATATTGGGATGGTCGTGATTTGTGCACATTGTCCCAATCTGACAGGTACGATAAATTCTGTATTTATCAGCGATTTTCCAGTTTTATTTTTAATAACTCCTTATTTAACTCTGCAGGAAGAAAGTTTTGGATTTTTATCAGCGCTCTAGTCTGACAGCATATTGTACAGCATTTGCATATCGTCCCCTGTCACGTCCCATTCATCCCCAGTTAGCTGATGTGTATCTTGAACTACCTGCAGACAGTCGCCATTTGTATGCTCCTCATAGAAGTCCAACTCCTTTAGCATTTGATAGTAGGTCAAAAGGACTCCTTGCAAATTTTCAATCAACTGGTATGTTATGAAGAACGAAGCTTTCTCAAACAAACTACTGGGTTTTGAGAAGTAGCCAAATAGTCATTGTTGTGATGCTGAGTTTTCCCTCTCAGATTCGCTGTTTGGCTGTGATAACAAAGACTCCGAAGTGACAAGTGTTGAGGAATGTTTTGAGGTGCAGTGTAACCAAGTCTTCGTTGGTATGGTCACAATGCAATACCAAGCTCAAATTGACATGGTATGCTTGTCTAAAACTCATCTCAATTTTCATGTGACTTGTTAGATTTCCGCACAAAATTTTTTAACTCTGATTTTTCTTTCCTGTTTTTAAGTTCTCTCTTTCTCTTCCAGGTCAAACTTATTGATCAGTTGGAACGTGCATGTGTCCGATTTGTACATTTTAGTAAAGAAAATGAATTGAGGTCAAGAGTTTTCTCTGAGAAAATGGGATTAGAAAGTGGATGGAATTGTCACATTTCTCTGCTTAGTGAACGCAACAGGTAATGTTGATGTTGAAATGTCATTCAAGACATTCTAGCTACTAATGTGACTTTATGCTTTCTACTGACAATCCATGCTTTTATGTTGGTCATGTCCTGTGTTTTTGAGAAACTTCTGTTAAGACTTACCTTTGTCAGGTCAGACTGTCCTTCCTGCGTCTTATTCCTTTATTGATGATAGTGGAAGCCTCATAAGAAAGAAAAAGATTCAACATATTTCAAATTCTACTTTTGGAGTGCTTTACCTCCCCATTGTCAAGAAAATCTTTCCCTGCGCTTTTGCAATCTGAATTTTTTTTCTGTGGTGCAAATTTGTAAAGTGACTCTTTCTCTAAACTCAGACATAGTTTCAACAATGTAAGTTAAGCTCTTAATGTGGGAGTTCACGTCCAGTTCCGATATATTCTGTTATCAAACATTCAGCGGTGTGATTCAGCTATGTGCACATTGGGGGAGTTAGTGTTGTGAGTGCTTTAAAATCCAGGTCTGTCCCTCATTCATTCACACATGGTTTTTATTTATTGCGTCTGTGAAGCAGATTGGTCATCAACTTTTGCTGGGTCTTTACTTGTTCTGTATTTGGCTAAGTTTGCGCTTGATGCTAGTTGGTGTGTGCATGGATGCATGTATATGTTGTGTGCAGATCGGGCAGTGATACAAGTGATATCAGACCGGGTTCCTCACGATACTTCTCTAATGCTCGCCTCACCTCCTCGGCCAAACAGGATATCAACTTTCCTCTGCAGTTTATTCAATCACGGTACGCGATTTGCATTCAGTTTTTCTGCTCTGTGTCTACGGTTGTTGATTTCCTGAACTTTAGTTTTATTTTCTTTATCCAAACATTTTTCTCTCTCATTGTTTCCTTGCATTATATGTTGCATGGAAAACTGTGCCATTGCTCTGCCTACTCTTCATCTATTACATTTATATGTTTAAGTAAAAACTTTGACAAAAGTGTAATTTCAACTGTTTTCTTTTTACTTAAATATGATTCTAAACTTATTTGGCATCTCTTTTACAGTAGTAATCTACCTGCTTCTAGAACAATGAGTCTTTCAGCTCCTAGTGCGATAAATCTAGAACATACAACAAGCTCAAATCCTCCAGAATGGGATTCACCCCCTCACAGGTATTTAATATTTTTAACAAAATAACATTTTTTTAATTGAATTTTTAGAACAGTATTGGTAGTTTTATAACTGTGGTATTTTTTTGTAATTTTAGGGATGGATGTTATGATGAGGGACTTGCAAGCCAAGATAGTGTTGCATACAATGATGCGGCAGGACAACCAAATCAAGAGGCCTGGCGCTCTCTTAGTTGCCTCACAGACTCCACGGAGCAGAGTGCACCAATTAACTTTGACATGTCAAACAGAGTAGGTATAGCCTTATATTCACATTAAACAGCCAATGTTCTCTTTTGTGTTAACCAAAATAAATCAAAATTATTGTTCCAGGCTAAACTACCTCGCGGCATAGACAAAATACGTCCTCACTTAGAACAAATTGATAATGTTCCCCTATTAGTTTCATTATTTACAGACTGTACTCCTGATGCAACTAGAGAAATGTTGCATATTATGCAAGAATATGGGGAAGTAGTGTGCGTTCTTGGATCTGCTGCAAATTCTGATAACATGGGAATTTTCCTTCAGGCAGATGCCAGGTAGTTTACTTCAAAAGAATTGCTTGTTCTCAAAGCACAGAAACAACTGTAGATTGTGATGAATCTTTAATGCTTTCCACCATTGTTTGAAAATAGAAAGTCTTTTATTATTTTCAGTATTGCGGTGGAACCATTATATCCACAAGTTTGTCAAAAAGTGGCTGTGCTTAATCCGGTTCCTGAGGAACGCGGTCCGGGCCCAACTGACCTCAGCCGGGCACTGAACTCTGTTGCTTGCTCAGTAGGGTTTCGAAGGGATCAGCCTATTTCCCTGTTTCATCTGATCATGGAGGTCAGTTATGTGTGACAAAAATCTTTCTCCAAAATTGATGTTTAAATCTTCATCTTATGGGCTAATTATTCATCTGAATTTTTGAAAGGCTCGCCATTTTATGCAGTGTGTCTGGAATTGTGTACAATTTTGGGTGTGTTGTGGAGTGTCTTTGAGTACTCTACAAATATTGGCAGTTCTCTTCATGCTTCCTCCACTCTTCTCAACTGGTGAGTTATTGTAAAAATACATGTGTCTCTTTATTTATCTTCATGTAAAAGTTTTCATGACATTTCCATAACTCTGCATTTTTTCCCAGGTCAAGTAATGTGGTTTGTGTGCATTGTTATACCACTTCTTTCAATTTCTCTTGTTGGAAGTACGACAGATCCACAGGTTATGCAAAGACCAACAAGCAACAAACAAGGAGCTGTTATTTCTTCCCGAAGGGTGACTTTTATAAAACATAATTTTCTCCAAGCATTCAGATACTCGTGTTCTTAGAGCCTTTTTTTTTTTTTAAATCTCTGTACTGCATTTTGACTATCTACACGAATTTTGTTGCAGGTGGCCATATTTGTTATTTGGTGCTATGGGGCTAAGTTCCTACCTACAATCGTTGTTGTACTGCTTCTTTTTGCCATAACTTTAGATTCATTTTGTAAAGAAATTACTGCACCCAAAAATGCCACCTGTACAATGGTTTACCCCAGTATAGGAGATGAAGCATCTTATGATTGGGGTGGTTGGGATGACCATATTTTCGGTCTGCTCATTGCTCAGCATTTCTCATTGATGGTTTTGCTTCTTCATTTTGGTAAGCGTGTTGTCTGACATGAGAGTAAATTGTATGTTTTCAGTGTCTTAATTATACCTTTTCTTTTTTTTTTGTCAGTATGCATTTCAATTAGTTTTGTGCATCGTGAATATTTGTCATGGCATAAATGGCCTCATACTAATGTCCTGTGGCTGTGCACTTCGGTTCTTTTGTAAGTACATATCCCGAAAAGAGAATTGTAAGCTTTTCAGATTCACTTAGGTGTCAAATGGTGTTAGTGCTTGAGTACATTTCAACCATGTTTTAGTTTAACATGTCATCCTCATGACAGTTCAAGTCTGAAGTTCCATTCTTGTAAACTTGTTGGATATCGATAAATATGACAAATATCGACAGCTAGCAACTTTACTTTCTCTTTTCATTTTCAGGCTATTGGTTCAAGCTCTATATTCGGTCCTGTATTTAGGAGCCATGTCACTTGATGCAGCCGAAGATGCATCATTACTAAATGTTCCATGGTTGTCAATGGTTTTGGCTCTTCTATCCCCTTTTGCAATCTGCATTGTGAGTGAATTTGTGAAATGGGAGGAAATTAAGTAAGTAACAGAAAAATTGCCATTTGCATTAAAACTCTGCAGTTATTTGTACAGTATGCATAGTTAAATCATCACACCACTGATTGTTTTTGTTTTTCAGAGCTAATGTTCGATATCAGAAGAGAGCTCGCCTTGAATTTGGCACAAAACTGGGAATGAACTCCCCCTTTTAGAGGTCAGTGCACCCCAATAGTTAAACTGAAATTGTTCAAAATGTTCAAACAATACAAAAAAATTGTTCGGAATGTTTGTAAGAATGTTTGTCAAATGAAACAAGCAAATGTTATTGAAGTCTGGAATCTTTATAGTCAAGTTGAGTTTAGTTTTATTTTGATAATTCTTGTGATAAGGTTGTACTGAAGTGTGTACTTAATGTAATTCATACCAATATGGCCTTTTAAAGGCGATGTCTGAGAAACTTCTTTTTACATAAGCATTCATAGTAAGCCATCAAATAGAATGTTTAGAAGTTCCTAGGAGGAAATAATTCAAGTATTTTTTAGGCTTTCTAAAGAAACAACAATAATAAAAAAACAAAAGCTTTTTTATTTTAAAAAATATTGCTGCTTTCAGAATGAGAGTAGTAGTATCTATGATCCCTTCTTCATTGTACTTCATTTCTTCTGTGTGAAATTAACATATCATAGCCATAGTCACCCAAGTTGAATGCATCTGAATGAATATGTGCTGTTATTGAAGTTGAACAGCTGTAAGCTGTTCTGTTTTGGAAGCATTCATATCGGCTTCTGTCTGTAACTCTGGTTCAAATCTTTCATTCAGATTGTAGGCTGATCTCACTGACTGTTATTCAGTTATCACTGTTTTTTAGGTCAGAAAATCACTTTTCATCCTTTCAGTTATATAGTCTGGTACTCTGGCAAAATGTTAAATATTTTATTAAGTGATAATTTTTGCTTAGCTGTTCATTTAATTCATTACAAGACCTCACCTTTTTATAGTACAAAACTGCCAATACCTGTTCTTAGAAATATGTTCCTATTTTATATAACAACTTGTGTTCTGAATTACAATTTCAGTAATTGGGAAAGGACTTATATCTTTTGTGGATTTACGTCCTGTATAAAGCATATCCCTTGAGCAAGCGCTTTAATTTTATTACTTTTTATTCACTTTTAAATTATTTATATTCTAGGCATTATGAACTTACAATTGTCCAAAACTGTAAGGGGCGTCTTGCTCGGAGGCGGACGGGGTGCGCGCACTGTGGCGAATAAATGAAAAAAAAATGTGAAAAAAATGTGTTTGACGAGATTAAGTATTAGCGTCAGATTAAAACTTAATACTTTCTTAATTTTTAAATGAAAATCGAATTCTCTACCCTTGAAACCCTCTGAACGCGAGGATTCGAAAACAAAACGCGATGATTTTAATTTTAGTCGCCTCATTTTGGCGATTCCAGACGCGAGAGCGATATGCTTGCAAACGGACAAGCTGGAAGCGAGGGAGACAACTACAGGGAGGCTGGCCAGCGCCGTGAAATCTTGAAGTTAGACTAGCCCGGTGACAGCAGGCGAGCGGGCGGGCGGGTGCGGGCGGACGTGGCGGGCTAGTATAACCCAAAGATTTCACGGCGCTGGCCAGCCACCCTGTATAGAAGCGATGACATCACATCAGTTCCTAATGGTCTCGTTGTGCGTCTGCAGAACATTCTGTCTTTCACACTTCTAGATCCGCGCCTAAATGTCGGCAGGGCGTGCCATGGCGTGCCCAGGCATACCGCTGGCAAGACAATTCAGCCAGATGGCGTTCATGTTTTGTTGTCCTGCACACTGCGTCGCGACGCCAAAAGGAAGAGCCATGCCGGCCACTTGCCACAGGGCGACGCCCCG
>CABIKL010000810.1:0-18874 GCA_902196195.1 Aptinothrips rufus | reverse complement strand
AGAGAGAGAGAGAGAGAGAGAGAGAGAGAGAGAGAGAGAGAAAGAGAGGATTGGGGACAGAGACAGAGCAATGGACCTCCAATGGACCCCCTCCCCCACTTGGACGTGTTCCAAATACGCGGAACTTTGAATAAAACTTGATCACCGCTGCTTCCTCTTGACTCTACTTGAAGAACCGCTAAGCCTTTTAAATTGCAAGATGTGCAGTGCCAAATTAATGCCAGCCAGGTATAGCAACGTGCGCAATACAGTACAAGTACACTGTGAAAAGAAAATGACCCGCATTTATCACAACACAAATCAGTTGATGACCGGCAATCAGCAGACGATACAATCAGCAGGTCGAAATGGCAGTCTATCTATTGGGTAAGTATTTTACTCGCACTGCGTTTTGACGAGATAGCGGTCAGTGGGGTCAGGTCAGAGAAGGGATGAAATAAATAAAGAAGAGCTGCTTGTCGACAGCGCTCACGCCTCACGCCTCCCCTCTCTCGTCCCTCAGGTACGCTACGCACTGCTCAGCTCACCCGCTGCCCTCCAACTCCCGGATGGTGCTGGGTCCTGGTTAAAGTAGTCCCGGCTACGTGCAACCCTCTGCGGACCCGCCACGCCCTGCCACACCCCGCCACGCCCAGCCACGCTCCACCACGCTCCGCCTGCCTCACCACAGCGAGCCGGGCATGCTCAAGCCATCAGGTACAGAGGGGAGATTAGCCGACAAACACGGGTGCCGCGGCGCCTCTGTAAACAAGATCGGGGGCCTAAGTGCCCTGGTAGGGTGCGTCCGGAAATACTCTGGGCCTAAGTGCCCCATCGGAGACTTGCGAACGTAAACTACCCGCTGCCAGCCGAAGAGCTAAAGAAGCGCATCGCGATTCAAATGACAGCCTAATGGAAGGTCGCCCGAGGTTGCCCTTGGGGCGGGGATGAATCCTTTCAGGACCACGCCTTTCAAATTTTTGTGCAGCGGGCGAAGGCTTCAGGTCGGATTGCATCGTGCTTTAAGGAAAATCCCAAAGTCGAAAAGGGGAGAAAAACTTTGAGCAAATCGTGGCGATCATTCTGGTGATCACCTTCGTTCTTTCCCTCCCAGGTGTAAGTCAGAGATGTCATCCGTTTATTGGTACGCGGGGCACGATCACAGCGTGCCGCTTAGAGGGCCTCCACGTCGAGAGAGTCGCAATCGCTACGTGAACTGATCCTCAATCGGCTGCGGGACCCAGTATGATCACAGCGTGCCGCTTAGAGGGCCTCCACGTCGAGAGAGTCGCAATCGTTACGTGAACTTGATCCTCAATCGGCTATGCGGGACCCACTATGATCACAGCGTGCCGCTTAGAGGGCCTCCACGTCGAGAGAGTCGCAATCGTTACGTGAACTGATCCTCAATCGGCTGCTGGACCCAGTATGATCACAGCGTGCCGCTTAGAGGGCCTCCACGTCGAGAGAATCGCAATCACTACGTGAGCTGATCGATCATGGCCGAGGGAAATTGGGCATGGTGCCAAAAAACAGTCAGGCATGGGGGATTTCTTAACCCAACATTATGTGAGCATGTTTCTTTCGGATCGCGAAAACAAAGGTCAGAGACAAAATTTCAGAATTTTAGTAGAAGTATTCTAATTGATTTGATACGAAAATAAAAGACCGATGGAAATCACTACCATTCTGCGGAGGGGACGCCCGTCGACCCCTACCCGCCAACAACACCCTTCTACACCTCGAACGCCACCGTTCGTACAATTTTCATAACGACAAGAATTACTTCACTCTTACTGATATTACGGTAACTTTAGCATATTTAAAAAGAAAACGTTACTACTATGGTTATTCCCTTACTACTTGCATTACTCACGTAATTTTCTTAAAACAAAATACAACAAATTTCTGCGGTCAAATCGGGTCAAATAGAAAGTACCACTGATAACTGTTAAGCCAGGAACTCTGTATCGTTATGACCATACTTAAAAGCACTGCGTTGTTGTGACATGCACCTCACAACTTCCGGTCGGGGCGGGGGCGGGAGACTTGCAGACGCCTTTATCGCACTGACAGGTGCAGCGCTGGCAAGGCTGGGCGGGGCGGGGCCGGGCAGGGCGGGGCGGGGTCGGTTGGAGCATGCCTGACCTACCCAAATGATAACAAGGACATGCAGTAGGCTCAAGTCAGCATGCCCCGTTCCGACTGGAAAGCCACCAAGGCAAGGGGCCGAGCCGCAGTCCTCGCGGAAAGAAAATAAAAATCGTTATCGTGAGGAAACACAAGCTACGAGAGATCGGGTGGCTTGCAGTTGCTGCGGAAATTCACAATCGAAGATAGTCAAGGATTTAAATTACTTTAAGTAGCGCGCTGTAGGGAATCGTTGTATATTTCCCAGCCTTGCAACTTCGGTAAAATACGTAACGTAGTCGAAATATTGTCAACCAATAAACTACAATACCAGATTGTAAATTATTTTCACAACATGACACAATATTCTTTGCGGTCATTAAACCCTGGAAAGTTCAACTAAGCGATGAAATAAATTACCGGCAGTAGTGTTTTCGTGATCTTAATATTCAGCTCGCAGTCAAATTGAAAATTGAAGGGAAATCATCAAAACACCTGAAAATAAGCGAACCATTCCCTTATCTTCTCCACCATGTAGTGCGTACCTGTGGAAGTGACTCCGGAGAGCGGCGTGGCGTGGCGTAGTTTGGCGTGGGGTGGCGTGGGGCGGCCAGCGGCCCAGCTGCTAGTTCATTTCAGGGACCGTGGCAGAGCAACATGCAGGGATCTGCAAAGAGAAACCAAGACTGCATAAGAAATTTGACGCCAAACACAAATTTGGAAAGAAAGACAAAACGAGGTTGTCTACCTACTCGAATGTATGTGTGTACGGATATTCGAAGGTTTATATGCGTAATTAGAACAACCTGACGCGTTTGTTTTGAAGAATTGATCTAAATTTCCTCAGTGTTTTCGCCGCATTTCAAGAAATTAATTAATTAAAATCAACGTGTAAAGCAAACTAGGTTCGATCAACACAATTTTTTTTTAAATTAACAAAATTAGAGGAAATGCACATAAGTCATATATTATGACAACATATATGATTTCATATACAACCATACATGATGTCATATATGTCCATATATGTGGCCACGTGTGATTCCAATTTTCCCGGGCAACAGTACATCGTGTTCCCACCACGTATATGCTATAAACAGTTTGAGGCCGAAACTAATGACGATAATCAAAGGTGAGTCAGAAGGCGCCGCGGGGGATCCCACCCGGATCAGAAGAGCTCCTCATCCCCGCCCCGCCCCGCGCCGCGCCGCGCCGCCCCGCCACCTCCCGCCCCGCCCGCAGCCTTTGCAACATCACGCAACTCGAAAATTGGACTAGTCTCTTTGGGGCGAACGGCACGAGCAAAGGATCTTTGACCTAAACCACGTGCTTGAAACCAGACCACCAAAAAAGAGGCGAACCGCTACTCGCGTACGGGAACTCTAAATGGATGACGGCTGGAGGTGCAAGGAGCATCAGAGAAAAGCATTCTTAACTTAGTACAATTATTCTCAGAGCAATTTTCAATTGTTTCTTCACGAATTAGTGCAAAGAATGGGGAAAGGAATAATGCAATCACAAACAGTGATACTTTCGATCCATAATATTTGTAATGTTATGCATGCATTCCGGAACCACTTAAGTGTATTTAGAAGAAATGTTATCTGTTTGGTCTGCTTTGGTCTGGACGAGGCAAAATATGTCCGGGTGACGTCTGTCTGCTTTGACACACTCGCCCACTGCCTCCCGGAGTATAGCCTATCTTCTCTTTATTTAGATAGGCAAGTCTGGTTTAGCGAGAGGTTCCACCACCCCCTATACAGATGTCGTCCAAAAGGGATGACGCCTATTCCAAGTCACACACGAGGGAGTGTGAAAGCCGTCGAGACAACATGAACTCGATATAATGGGTCTCGACAAGCGAACAACATTATCCCGATTGCCAATGCCTCCTGCCGCTCAACAGGTCGAGAGCTAATTATTATTGTCGTCCCAGGAACCGCAATAACTGTCTGAATCCGCACGCAACGCGTCAGCGGGAACCGAGCCCAGTACTGACGTATCAGCCACTCACAGCAAACTGACGAAAACAGTCATTTGTTCTTCCAGAGTCGGCTTCCGTCCACTTCCGGTCCGTGGCTGGTCACGCGTGACGTCATACACCGGCCAGTGTGGTCACCATACACCTTGCTGATTTACAGTGTTGCCGTCCTTGCCTGGTGTTACTTACACCGAGTACATTGTCAATGTCAATGCAACCGCCCAGGCGATACATATACAACAGTCTGCCGTTGCCGCGTTGCCTAGTCACCGCGCCGATTCTTGGCCTCAGCGGAAGATCTTATCGGCAATAACTCCAAAGAGCTCGCCACTTGCTAAATACCAGAGTTAATTCATCGCCTCAGGCTGTTAGTTGGCGGTCGTTTGTTACATAATATGTATGTGGGACAGACATGCATGCAGTGCGACTCGCAAAATCGACAGCGACAGCTGTTCAACGCTCGATGTTTTCTGCACTCCTGCAAACGAGTGGGAAGACAAGTGAGCATGCACTGCAAAATTAATTTTGAAAAATAAATTAGTTAATGGAACAGTAAAAAAAAAATATTAAAAAATAGTAATAATTTACTTATCTAGAACTTAGCTACAACCATTTTTCAATATTTATTGAAAATCGAAAAGAATTGAGTTATTTTCGCAACGGCAGATGTATTCCCGAAAGGCTGTAGCAAATGAACACACACGCGAACGAACAACGACCGAGCGCACGCAAAGAAAAAAAAAACAGAATCAGCAGGAAAAATATTTTTCACATTCCTTTTAAGATGTTTCAAAAGTTTCGGAACTCTTTTTATAACAACGTCAAAATTACCTTCAGAATGTTTTTAACATTATTTTTGCCCTTGATTTCTCGGCTGAGTTGCGTCAGGTTCTGGGTTTTGGTTTCTCTGTGCGACCATAAGAATTACACAGGCGATCTCTTCGCTTGTCCATTCGCTTACTTCACGTTCGTGCGCTGGGGCAGTTCCGCAACGATCCCCCACGGGTGCTTCTGTTCGAGGCAGACAGAGAAGGGATCGTCAATAAATTAGGTGACGCAAATTCTCATATTGTATAGACCCTTGCTCGTCCAGGTCCCTCTAAATTGCCGGCCTTCCCCGTTTTAAGATATAGGCCTGTCAAAGCGATGTTCGCCCTTCTCCCTTTTGAGCACTACGAGATTTATTGACGATCCCCGACTCTGGACATGCCAACCTCCTGGCTCGCCTCGCCGGGTCAGCGTCGCCCGATAACCTGTAAAGATCGACATGGAGTCATTGCCGCCGAGTGGAAGAGACGAGAGGTACAGCAGGTCCAGCCACGGAGATGAGCAGCATCACAGCATCACACCGGCCGGTGAATAATCAACCGATTCATTCCACCTACAAGCTGAGTAGGATTGGGAGGGGGGGGGGGGGGGGGGGGGGGGGGGGGGGGGGGGGGGGGGGGGGATCAGCCCGTGATGTGCTAATCCATTACCGCCAGGCTTCGATAAGCTTTAATTACCGACTCAGCTTTCAGGGGGCGGTGACTGTGCCCCACCCCCCACCCGCTCCTCTCCTCTTCCCCCTCCCCAAGCAGACAGTTTAAACCCGATGACCATTTATTTGCCGAGTACAGACGGAGACCATCCACCAATCTGCGTCGAGAGGCGAAATAAGAATTCCGTCGAGGGACGGCACGGCAAGTCTACCTTATTCCATTCCCCCAGGAACACCTCCGAAGTAAAGTACACAGGTTGAAATAACGGAGCAGAGAGGTCTCCGTGCGGGCCCCGCTCTGTTTAGTGTCTATTCACCCCGACCAAGGTCACAGGGTGACGCAAGGCGTGAATCTTATTTCGCCTCAGGGTGTACAAACAGGACTTTACACTCTCAGACTCGTATTGACTTTTTGTCCATATAATGTTAGAAATTTAAGCAACAATTATACCTACTTTTCCATTCCTACGTACTACTGACAAATTTGTTCGTATGTTACTAACTATTCCACGAATAGTTAGTTGTTTACTATCAAAATTGTCCATAATAACGAACAAAATAGTCACTAGCTACTCCTGTACAAGAAGTCAATATTTACAGAGAAATTAGTCAATAAGAGTCTGAGAGTGTAGAATGTACACTCCAAAAGGTGAGAAAGTGGCAGAAGGTGCCGAAAAAAAAAGTCGACATATTTTCTATCACGATGGATACGAAGCGCAGCGCGGACGACTGCCGCCTCCAAGACAGATTGATAACAAACAGGTTGGCAGCTCGCCAGCCCCGACCTGTCAGCCCGCAGACGTGGATGTGAGTAAGGTGCGAAACAGAAAGACAGCTGATTGAGAACAGCCAGAGCGATTGATTGGTTATTGGCTTCTCGATAACTATGGTGGAGCAGGGTAGTAGCCCTACAGTTCAGTGGATACGGCAGCTCAACTCACCTGGCCTGCAAGGATGTGCATCGATATCAATTGGTAAGCGACCGCCTACACTAACCAATCTGAACAGAACGCGTGGACAACGATTTACCAACTACATTAACAATCTGAACAGAGCACACGAACAACGAGTTGCTAACTACATTACGATCTTGAACAGAGCACGTCAACAACGAGGTCGTCCTACATTAACGACCTGAACAGAGCACATGCCATGACGAACGACTTATACCCCTATTCCCGTTATTTCCTTTTCCCAAATCTGGTATACAGTTCTTCACCCAAGTAATTAAAGAGAGCGCCACAGCACGATGCTTCACCTTAGACTGGTCTGTGAAACATTTTTTTTTCGACGGATCACTACATCAAACTACACTCCTACACTGCAGCTGAATGAGCTAACATGTTAGCTGGCCAAGGAACCATTATGTTGTGTTCGATAGTGCGCGTGGCATTGAGTCGCGTCCACCTCAACGGGCAAGAGGATGATCGCGGCCTTGATGAATCACCAAAGAACTATTCTCTTGTGCTCGATAGTACGCGTAGCATTGAGGCAAGTCCCAACGGGCAAGAGGATGATCGCGGCCTTGATGAATCACTAAAGAACCATTCTCTTGTGCTCGATAGTACGCGTGGCATTGAGTCGCGTCCACCTCAACGGGCAAGAGGATGATCGCGGCGTTGGTGACTCACCAAAGAACCATTCTCTTTCTCTTGTGCTCGATAGTACGCGTAGCATGGAGGTAAGTCCACCCCAACGGGCAAGAGGATGATCGCGGCCTTGATGAATCACCAAAGAACCATTCTCTTGTGCTCGATAGTACGCGTGGCATTGAGGCAAGTCCACCTCAATGGGCAAGGGGATGATCGCGGCCATGATGACGCTCCGGATGAGGGAGGATGAGGCACTTCATCATGACCAACATGTCACCAGGAATGGGTCGAGAATCAACAGAGGAGAAGGAGGAGGAGATAAAACGCGGGAAGAATAGCGTGCGGAATCGGCGCGATCGGATGACAGTAAACAAGCAGTCTTACCTTCCACGCCCTACGATTCATTGCTTTGATTCGAGGGAGCAGCGCTGGAACAACAAAAAGTCATGCTTACGCCCAAGATTTATTCCCTCGCCAATGATAGCTTCCGCTTGAAAAGTGCCTGGCCGCACTGAAACGTGACCGAATTCGGCTTGTTATGTCTTCCGCCCCGTCTTGACTGGTCTGCTCCAGTGGCTCACAAAGTTGCACAGGCAGTGCAGCTTCATTGTCACTGCGTAAACACCAAGAAGGATTTGTTGGCGTAAGATTTTAGATTGTCAGAGGGTACCCTCATCTGCGCTGCAGCCGAACGCCCTTGGGAAGAGAGGCAATGCTGTTGACAATGTGAATATGAGTCACAGCCGAATACGATGGGTGAGGAATACCAACAAGCTTTATCCGCAATAGAATCTCCAGTCTATTTTCATAACGACGCCAGGTATAACACCGCTTTGAAGCTGATCAATTATTATTCTGCGCTTGCTTCTGCCACTCCAGCATAGACCGACGAGCAGACCGATTCGCAAACAGGACCAACTTGCACTGTCCGATACGGTGGAATCGAATAACTTGTTGTGCTTTGAGGGGTCGATCATAATGAAGTGATTGTTTCGATATTGTCCATAATTTACGTGCCGTGAACCGTGCAGTGAGTCTAAACAGAGAGGTGACTTTGGTCAACCACTTAGAAGCAATTAAGAAATTGAATATATTGTCTCTGCTAATGCCATATGTAGGTGTCTGATCTAAAATTCCCCTAAAACACGAAAAAAAGCTGAAAGTTTGAATGTTTTGCATCCGTTTAAAGCGTGTGGCCAAAATCGAGGCCAAGTTCACCCGGCGGTCTTAAGGCGCCCCGGTTTAAGATACTGTATCTGCACAAGAGAGATTGGTATGACTGACATCCTTCTCTCGTAACGTGGCGTAGGTAGGCGATACTATTATGGCATAGGAAGGTGTTAAATTTACAATTAAAGTTCAAGTACTGGCGTTATATAGTTTGTGAAAGACCACTCAGTGGGACACATGTAGATTTTGCAATGAGTACAAGATTGAAAGAGAGCTAAGGAGAGAGGGAATGCGCAAACTGAAAAATGTCGCACAGCTTACAGACAGCCTTCTGCCGGTAGAAACGGAGTAGGCAGGACTGGAATAAGTAAAGCGCCTATACTTCGAATAATTGAGAAGAAAAACCAGTGATAAATCACCCTACATACGTAGTCTTGCTTCAAGAAGAGAGGCGACAAAGAAACAGACCGATAAGGGTTACTTCCGTCCTCACAAACCAATCGTTACTACGCCGACTGCGGGCGGGAGACAGCGCTGTTACGGGCGTATAACGAGCTTCAGCCCCTTAAATCGTAATTGAATCAGCATTTATTCCGCTTCCTCATTAACATTTCACAAACCTTCGACAAACTTGGGAAATCTGAATTGCTTAACGAAGACTAGAAAAGGCAGAATTAATTTTAATGTTTCCTTTCCGCCTCTTTTCAGATTTGAACAGCAATAAAATGACGATGACAGGTTTGATTGGCTGACTTCAACTTTCTTTTGTGATGGAACTATGGAATATCTTCTAACAACGAGCAAACCGACAGAAAGCGAATAAAGAATCAAAATCTTGAACATTAGCTGGAAACAGAGAGGAATAGAAACGCGGCTTTCAAGACGATTGCTGACACCTGCATCCTGCGGCGCCTTCTCAGCCGGAGGTCCCAGGGGCACAAGCGCCCAGGGATTAGAAATAAGCAAGTCAAAGTTGCTACCCGCCTTCACAGCTCTATTACAAACCAGACGCCTCACCGGCTTAGAAGTTTGAAGCAACAGACAGAGCTTCATAAATAGCGGCCCTTCCCCTCCCTTCCCCTCTCGTCTTCCCCTGGGCTGCTGGGCACGGAGTTCATGTCCAGAGGCAGCAGCCAGCGTGCAGAAAAATTAAAATTGCCACGAGAGCTGCTAAGTTGTTAACGCCTTTGTCTGTGCAAGACGCTCATCCACGGCATCCGCGACTTCTCACTCTTCCTCTTTTTTTCTTCCTCTCCTGCGTCCTCTTCTCCACCACCTTCTCCTTCTTGCATCTTTCTCCCTCTCCGCGCTGCCAGACTCACTCTTGGTCTGCGACCTGGCCGTCGTAAGACATTCAGAGTGAACTGCGGCATGTCGTAAGGGGCTGGGAGTTGCGGAGAGGGGAAGGGGCGATGCGACAAGCGGAACGGGAGGGGAGAGGAGGGTGGAGAGGAGAAGCGAGCAGGGGATGCGGAGGCGAGCAGCTTCCTAACAGTCCGTTGAAATTATTCAAATACAGTCCTCCTCTCGTCGCACCTCCGTGGAGCCGCCTCACCCTCAGACCGCTCGCCGCTGTCTGGCTGTAACTTGCTGACAGGATCTGACGTCCCGGGGCGGGGGTGTGGAGATTAGGCGGGAAGTTTGAACTGATTCGCGAAGGAACCTGGACACGGGAGCGAACTACCAGAGAATTGAATGATTTGCGGCAGCGTCAGATAGCTGCACCAATCCCTTCTAGGACTTACTGGCGAATAAGGAAAGCAGCATCGTGTAGCCGCCGGGAGCGGGAGCCCTCCTAGGTCCTCACTGGGTGATAAACAAAGCAGCATCGAATAGTCGACTAGACCCCTTCCAGGTCTGAACTGATTAATAAAGAAAGCATTATCGAGACTAAATCCCTTATAGGAATTCACCGGGTAAGGAAGAAAGCAGCATCACACATGTAGCCACCACAATGAAGCTGGTAAGCATTTGTTGAACAAAGCGTGACGACTGGCCCGACCTGGCAATGCGAATGTAGCTTGTTTGAAATGAATTTATCGGGAATCTAAGTCTTCTGACACTGGAACAAACGGTAACGTTCCTTCTCCTACGTGGAACAACAGTAATAACTCGATAATAAAATAAACGTATGGTTTTATGAAATCATCCGTTTAGCTACTGAATAATTGATTTTGCCGGTACCGTTATTCGGTTATATCGATCAAACTGTTGAGTGCACCTGCTTGGGAACGATAATCACGCCGACAAATAAGACAACAAGGACCAAAGTCTTCTACATTTCCACGGCGAATAAAGCAAAGTATCGTCCTTGACAGAGCGGCTCGCTCCCTTCACCGGACACACACACACACATCTCTTCCTCTCCCACTCGAGCACGTACGATAGAACGCACGGGCGAAGTTCAAACATCAATCTGCAGAGAGCCGTTAGCGCCAGTTAAAGATATGCCCTCACCTTGAGTTGAGACTTACAGAGACTGTAAATACTCCGCGCAACCAAGTTATCAAACCAAGTTTGGACGAAGTTCACAAACTTCATTCGGGAAAAGTGGCATAAAGCGCAACAGGAAGAGCGAGGAAGATACTGGCTTATCGGCGGGTCGCTTTAGTACTTGCCATGTCCTACAACCTAACAGCGCGCGAAGTGGACAACCACCGAAACCAATGGGCTAAGTCGTGCAGAATCCATATGCACACTCTTAAAATCTTACCTACAATCAACACTTTACCTGTCATAACGCACGAGCTATAATATGCTCATAGCATATGAAATGATCTGTTTATATTATGAACGATCTGTTCATCTTAATGAAAAGATCTGTTTATACTACGAACAATCTGTTCGTGTTAGTGAACAATACTGGCCGCATTATGAAGAAATTTGTTCAGAACACAAATATCTTGAATTGCGTTCGTAGCTACGACAGTTGCTTTTCTTTCATTGTATGACCAAACCTAGTCTTAATATGAAGAAATTCATTCGGAAGGAAATGAGAGTGCAAGAATTTGCGAGGCTTTACGGCCGTGACAATTACAGAAAATTGCAGGGCAAGGCTGCGGTCCCTCCATATATTAATCGCAGTAAAGCACTTAATTTATGCGTTCTGGCGACTAGGAAGGGTGCTCGAGGTCTAAGTGTCACTTCTTGCGGGCCGGCCCGAACTTCCCCACCCCCCACCCCCACCCCGCCTTGACCAGTCCACCCTGCTAGCTGAGCTCCAGAGTATTTGTTCACGGCCTAAGAGACCCAACGCGAGAGGGAAGCAGAGGTGGGGGAGGGGAGGGGAGGGGACAGGACGGGTAGACTAGAGGAAGGGGAAGGCGTGGCGGGGGCGGGCTAGAGACTGATAGCCTGTAGCATCACACCGTCCTGTCCACCCACAGGGGAATTAACCACGCGGGAGACAAATGTCAGGCGCAGGTATTTTCATTCATTCATTCATTCATTCATTCATTCATTCATTCATTCATTCATTCATTCCCTTCGAAATATACTCTGATTGAATTGAAAATACTATATCTGCTCAAAATGGTTTAGAACAATTCATGTGCAGTACCCCAGAGGCTAGAGAAAAGTCTACGGAACACATGTCACATGACAACGACATACGTAAAAATGA
The DNA here is from genome assembly GCA_902196195.1 of Aptinothrips rufus. Taxonomy (NCBI): domain Eukaryota; kingdom Metazoa; phylum Arthropoda; class Insecta; order Thysanoptera; family Thripidae; genus Aptinothrips; species Aptinothrips rufus. The sequence continues at coordinate 6,920 of CABIKL010000810.1, read as the reverse complement.
AAAATTTCAGCTTCAACAATCACTCTAAGTCAAGAAGTTCAATGCCATCCGCTGACTAAAATTGAGTTATTAGTCTGAAAATCGACGACAAGCGAGCTTTCACTTTCAACTGAAACGTTGGGTCGCGAAAGCGCTAAGCTGAAGTGGATCGGTTCTGCCGCTATCGTGCGAAAGTTCAGCCAACTATTATTTTTTTCTCTTTTTGTGTGTATGTGTTACTTTCACAGAAACGTGTAGGCAATGACACACTTGATTTTGTGATATGAAACGCCGTTTGTTCCTCATTTATATCAGGGACAGCAGCCGGGGGCGTGTGCTCGAGCATGCTACCCCTCGCGAGGCTAGGCAACCAACCGAGCAGACGTGCGTTGGGTGGCAAGCGCGATTCCCCGGTCCTAATCTGGCAACAGATGCGCGCACAAGTGCGTAACTACGTTCATTACTCCACGAGCATGACTCACAAGGTCAGAGGGAAGCTGACTGGAAATCAGCTCTAAATTACTGGAGCGTGCGCGTGCGGCAGCGCTCAGTGTAGGATCCAGGTTTTCTCAGGGAAGAGGGAAGAAGTAGTACGCCGCTGTTCTTGATTCAACTACAAATATCCCTGCTGCAATCTTGTAGTGACATCGCCCAGGCAATGAACTATCAATTGCGCCTTTTCTTGGCAGGCTGCACAACAGCCCCTTTTCTCCGCCGTCCTCACAGCGTCCCATGGACTGAGAACAGTTGGGCAGGCATGAACGTTATTGATAACATCTCGATTGATGCCCACCTACTCCTCTCTTCGCCCCAACATATGAAACAAAAGGTCCCAAGCTCGGAGGATCGTAGCTGTCCCGTCCAGAATGTTCTATTGGGAGAGAGCCGAAAGGGAGGCCGCCATTTTGACGACAGTCAGTCCTCTGTCTCTCTCGCACCAGTTGCCGTTTACGACGCAGTCGTCAAAATGGCAGCGCCCATGACGGCACTGGACACATCGCTTGCGGCTCGCTCCCCGTCTACCACTCTGGTCCCGTCGTGCCTCGCTGGAGTAGCCTACAGTAACTGTAAGGAGGGCGGCCACGTGACAGACGGACGTCGGTCACAAATTCACAAAAAATTTCGACTAGTGTCGGAGATAAAGCTAGCCTGTTATGACAGGCTTGCCACTGGTAAGTTGAACTGCCAATCTTCAGACAGCTAGATATATACAGATTGGCAGTTCATATAAGTGGCTTTATCGCTGTCTTACATCTCCGGCTCAGAGCGTCGATATTATGTAATAAATCCATTCCACATTGCCTGTACAGGTGCAAATTCATCGATCCTGCGTTGTTCATAGCATCGCCAATTTAACGTCAACGCGGTAACATTGTCCACGTTGCGACAACGTAGAAGCAACCAGTACCCCGTGGCGTTTGGCCCTACGCAGCCCAACGCCACGTCCCCTCGTTGGATTATGTACCAAGAGCCGTCACTAGTTTCAAATCCGGATTTAAACGCGGCGTAACCTGATCCCACCCCCACACTGACCTTGGCTGACAAACCCGCTGCGAAGCGAGCGTGCCTTTCTTCTTGTCTCTCTCTCTCTCTCTCTCTCTCTCTCTCTCTCTCTCTCTCTGCCCTGACGATGTGGTAAGACAACAGTACTTAACTGTCGCACCGCACGCACGCTAATGTATGCAACGAGTGACGTTCCGAAAATACCGACCAAGGTCAAGAGCTGCGAGCGGCACCTGTCAACGAACTGTACTCTCCTCATTTCGTCAGGATCCGTAGCCAATCAGGAACGAGGTAAGTGGTAGGACCGGATACAGGCAGTCCACGTAAAATGGACAAACTTACAAAATACTCATCCAGATTTGGAGAGAGGTTTAGTATATTTGTCTAGGTACAATCCGAGAAAAGAAATTCAATTGCAACACATTCTCTTCGATTTATTCCAAATTCGCTATACTGAATAGTTAACTCGATTCAAAATTTTAACAGGTTTGCTCGCGCAATCTACTCAATACTTACAATTAGAAAAATTTGGAACTCATTCAAGTAATAGAAAGTTCTTCGCAGAAATTTATGAGAGTCAGATGAGAATATTTAACAAACCTAATTTGCCTTTGACATCTTTTCCGTAAATTTGTATGTTTGAAGAGAGAAGCTGGGCGATTATTGGTAATTTAACCAGGGAGTATGACAAACGATATGACATTTACATGACATTTGTGTCACTAAGAACATCATCGCTAACGAAGATTTGTTTCTTCTACTCTCCTCCTCCTACAATCAACACGATGCAGTGGCCGCAGGTCGTTAGAGATAGATTTCGAGAGGGGAGAAAGACGAAGATCATGAATGATTGAACGAATCCATTCTGAAGCCCGCAGGCGTTAGTCAGCTGTGTGGGGCTTGGCGCGCTCTTCAAATAAGGACCGTTCGTTCTAATCACCGAAGTTCAGCAACTCGTCACTCTGGCGCAGCGTACTGGGATCCTGGCAGCTGGGCATTCTATTCCACGGCCTTGAATAAAGAAGTAGTGCTCAAAGAGGTTGCTAACGTCAGGGATCCCAAGCCACTGACACTGCTAACGTACGCCTCGTCAATTCAAGAGCCTTACATAGTAGGTTCAAATTCAAATCGATAGCTGCAGTTAGAGCTGTGCGAATCACGATTTTTGGTTTCGAATCGAATCTGCCCGATCTTATCTCGAATCGAATCGAATATGCAAATTTTTGAGCGAATCGAGTCGAATCGAATTTGTCAAATTCGAGCTCGAATCGAATCGAATCACAAAGCCAGGTAAAATAATGACAAAACAAATGTTTTTGTCTATTTCTCATTTGACTGGTTGGTGTCCATAGAAATCTCCAGCCGTGCTTAGGTCGGCTAGGTCGGCTCGTGTACGACGCGCGACGCGGGAAGTTCCCACTGCTTTTAAATTTGTGCAACGCATCGCAGCGATTCGATAGCAAAGTATGTCAGATTCAAAATGTTCGAAACTTTGGTATCAAAGCAACCGAATTCAATATCGAATGGAATCGGGACGCATTCGATTCGATATCGAAGCATTCGCACAGCTCTAGCTGCAGTTCGAGATGCGCACTGCGATAGTAGGGAACCATCCACAAATGACCAGTGTTAATATAAGTGCAATCAAAAATTCGCTGAGAGTGCAAAATAAGATTTTATCGCCTTTTAAAGTGCGGCGGCCGTCACGTTATTTAACACGTGATAATTTGCTCATCGCATTTATAACAGTGAAAATTGCTCTAGCAAGATGAAATATGGGTCTTTCATTTCATTCAAGTACGTTGATTATCACGTCGAAAGTGTCGTGAAGAAGTCCGCGTCGGCCATAAATAACACGGGCATGTGGTCAGCCGTGCTACTTGAATACTTAAATTTTTGCGATGTCACATAAACCCTCCTAAGCGGCAACTTCTGCATCATCAGCGTGTAGGAGTTGCCTCGTAGGTACGAATTTCAAAAATCTATTGTGTTAATCGTCATCGCGCATTTAAACGTTGCTTTTTGTTTTCTCTTTTTTTTTCTGTTTTGACCCTTAATCGCATACCACGTGACCTCGCATCCATTCAACCATCCCTGTGTGTTGACAAGAGTACTCGCATGATATCAATCTCCACGGACATCTCCAAGGTATGGCGTTCCTTGTAAACGATCCTTTCGTTATGAAATCGCATTCCTACTTATATCGCGTTTTACCATCCGATCTGGCGCACATGGACGTATCTCTCATTCACGTATATTGTTTGCTACCCTCGCCCCACGGGGAGAGGGGGGGACGGGGAGTCAGCACAATATGAATGCTGATGACGAGCTGATTTGCCCGGGGACCACGGAGAGGCAGACGGGAGAGGAGCGAGTCTGAATGAAGTTCTCGCCACGTTCACGTCGTCCGCTCCGGAAGATTAGCAGCTTGCAGGAGCACACCCACGGGGCCGAAGCGACAGACAAACCAGAAAATCTAGCCCGACAACCAAATCGTCAAGAACTGTTTGCCTGCCGTCTGAAATTATAAAACTGCTGCTTGCACGTATTTCTCTGGGTCAAGGATGTATATTGCTGCAGCTACCGGTACACTGACCTTCCGAAATGCAGCTAACGCCGAGAAAACAAACCTGACGTGAACACTGTAACTGATTTTTTCGTAAATTTACGAATAAACGTTGGTAAAATTTGCGGTACAATCTGTTCGTTAAATGATGAGCTTATTTCGTAATTTCACAATTTGTTCGTTACATTTCACAAATTGACCGTTTTCTCAACAGGCAAAATTTGAAAACTGCCTTTTTAGTCACACCTGATTTTCGTTTAATTACGAAACTTAATCGCAATAAGACATTACGAGTATGTTCGTAAAATACGTTTTACGACATTAATCGTAATTCAAGTTTACGGAACATTTCGTGACGATTTGTTTCGTTAAATTACGAAAGATATTTACAGTGAATGTAAACAGCAAGATGGTTGAACAACTTAGCTTCCCTGCGCCTCTCACGCCGTTTTCTGCTTTACTGCTAGCATCTAGAGAGTCCGGAAGAAGAGAGGCGATGACTGGTATGGAGGGAGTGGACTTGCAGTGCGTGGCCACCTTGGGGCTGCCTGCAGCCTTGACAGTTGGCGTCTCTCTCGTTCTAGGCGCTCTACCTGCACCGCCCGCCAAGAGCACGGCCGCTTGCGACATTTGAATGATATGCACCGCACAGTACGGGAGCCACCCTCGAATAATAGTGGACCGACGGCGCAGCAGAACACAACGATACTCCAGGTATGTGTAAGGTGTACAGTGATATTCGTGGATTTGAAAGAGAAACTGGAGATGCAAACGCAATTCCACGTCAAGATAATAAAAATAAAAATTTAATTTAAAATTTCATAAAAGGTGTCGAACTTGACTTTTATTTTTTCAAATTTAATTACTTTGACGAAAATTCATGTAAGCATACGTCACAAATTCGTGTATGTATTGCTGAGGAATGACCAACTAAATAGTGCGTGAGAAATTAAAATTGGATCGGACTTCCTTCCCGACACATCCAGCTTCTTCCCTCCGATAAAGCAGTAGCTGCTCCTTACAGCGCGCCAACTGTTTGAGCGGTAAACAAAACCTAAGCAAATACCAGAGGTCCGGCCCCGCCCCGCCCCGCCCCGCCCCGCCCCGCCCCGCCCGGCTCCATGCGGCAGCCATGCCAGGCCATTGCCTCTTGAACTTCGTGCCCTATGGATATCAGAGCCGCTCTTATATCCCGAATAAACATGGTAATCACATTTTGGGACGATCATCGTGTGGCCAAGCCCCCCGCAGCCTACCTCACTACTCTCTCAGACCGCCATTGCCTTGTTCACTATATCCATCGTCAAATCCGTATAGCAGTGGAGTAATTAACAATTTTATTCATACGTTAACACTTCGCTAGTGACAACTGACAAATTTGTGCGTGGCTATGGACGAGTTTGTTAATATCGTATTGCTGCACAAATTTGTTAATGCTTTAGGAACAAAATGTTCATAAGGTCTAAGAGTGTGGACACTGACACTGAACGACTACAGTCAATGTTTCCTCTACAAAATAAAATGTTTCAAAAATCAAAAACACCCCTAAGTTAAGCTAGCAAATATTCTCCTTGCACCTTAAGTGGTTCTCATGGCAGAAACGTAATCGTGTTTTCCAAGGACAACATTGTTATTCGAAGGAAAGATGGATAATCCTAGTCCTAGTGAACCAAGCGCGTGCCTTGGATTTCAAGGAGTATTGCACTGGATTCCAGGGAACCATCTATGTACATTTCTTGGAAAATAAGAAAACGTTTCCACCATGCCGTAGAGTAATTACTTACAGTTCTTGTTTTGCAAATTGACCAAAACTTCAAGGGCGCTCTTTGAAGCCACCCGCATGTAAAACGCTCTAGTCGACGACTTTGCTCCTTTCTCTGTAGGCGAGGTTAGCGCACAAGTCAGCCGATTTGTATTCGTGAAAAGCGTTCAAGCGGTCACGCCGCACCGCAGGCAGACCAGGCCAGGCCAGGCCGGCGCTAGGCCCTTCTGTCGTGTCCTAATTGAGCGCAAACAGACCGAAATAAGCCTCAGTCACACAGTGGGCGCGGGTGGGGCGTGGCGGGGCGTGGTGAGGCGGAGTAGGGCGTGGTGGGCTGTGGTGAGGCGTAGTGAGCCGTAGTGGGGAGTGGCGAAGCGTGGAGGGGCGTTGTAGGGCGCGGTGAGGTGTGGTGGGGTGTCGTGAGGCGTGGTGGGATGTGGTGGGGCGTGGTGGGGCGTGGTGGTACGGAGTAGGGCGTGGTGGGGTGTGGTGAGGCGTGGCAGTGGTGAGGCCAGGTGAGTGAGGCGTGGTGAGACGTGGTCAGGCGTGGTGGGGCGTTGTGAGGCGAAGCAGGGCGTGGTGAGGCGTAGTAGGGCGTGGTGGGGTGTTGTGAGCCGTGGTGGTGGTGGTGAGGCCTGGTGAGAGAGCCGTGGTGGTGGTGGTGAGGCCTGGTGAGTGAGCCGTGGTGAGGCGTGGTGAGGCGGAGTAGGTTGCGGTGGGACGTGGTGGGGCATAGTGGGCCGTGGTGAGGAGTGGTAGGAGTGGTCGCGTGGCGGCGCGTGGGTGCAGACCGGTCCAGACAGCCGCTGTTCAAAAACATTCATCACGCAAGTGCAGTTAATGCCAACATGCTGTACACTGCTGCGCTCCTCAGACCAGTAGCTGACAAGTTACCATCATAACAGGTCGTGCGTCTACATTGTCGGACGCTTTTACTTTTAATCGAGCCAACTGACGCGTGAAAACAAATGTGCTGCTGGATGGGTTAACACTGCCTTTAGGAGATCAAGACAAAATAGCAAAAATAAAAATAAAAAACTGGCCAGTTTAACTGGCTAGAACAAGGCGGTCTTGCTTCCTTGTTTGCTTGCTTGCCTCTGCTTGCTTTCT
>CABIKL010000809.1:0-18885 GCA_902196195.1 Aptinothrips rufus | reverse complement strand
CAAGGATAGGTGGATTACAAGGTCGCGGCTATGCATAAAATCTCATAAGGACCCTTGAAGTCATCCATCTATCCTTGGATTTCAAGGGATCGTTTTTACAGTGCCCTGGGGAAGTGAACACCGGAACGTGGGGGGATGTATCCGTGCCTGACCTGACCTGACCTCCCCGTCACTCGGTGTTGCAGGTTCGGCGGCGTGCCCATGGGGCTGGAGGGGGTCGGCCGGGGCGGGGGCGGCGGCGGCGCGGGGGCGGGGCTGGCGGACGCGCCCCCCAAGCCCGGCAGCACGGGGTCGCTGAGCAGCTCGGGCTCCTCGGGGCACGGCCACGGCGCGGGGAGCAGCAGCAAGAAGACGCGGCGGCGCGTCGCCACCATGGCGCAGCGCAGGGCGGCCAACATACGAGAGCGGCGCCGCATGTACAACCTCAACGAGGCCTTCGACAAGCTGCGCCGCAAGGTGCCAACCTTCGCGTACGAGAAGCGGCTGTCCCGCATCGAGACGCTGCGCCTCGCCATCACCTACATCTCCTTCATGTCCGAGCTGGTCGGCGGCGACGCCACCAGCCTGGCGAGCAGCATCAGCCTCGGCTCGGGGCTGGCGGGCAGCCTCTCGGGCAGCCTCGCCAGCCCCAAGGCGGCCGACACCTACGGCATGGCGGCCCACGGGCTGCCCGCCGGGCTGCCGGGCCAACGCAACTACACGCCCTACCCGCTCATACCGGCCTGAGCAGCGGGGGCCCGCCCCCACCCCCTTCCTCTTCAAACCACTAGCTTGACGACAGGCTGAACAACATAGGGCGTTCTATGGCAAAATTTGCCTCTTTGCCGCCCTTGGCCTGGCCTCTTTACCTCTTTACGGCGCTTTTTCACCTATTTTGCCTCCAGTCCCGGATTGAACTGACAGGTCTCGTCATGGTATAATATCACATACACCCAAACCAGCCAAAGAATGGCAGTGAGTCTGCCAGCTTGGCTGGCCGCCTGTCTCCTCCCTCCACTGCTTTTCAGAAACCGATTGGGTGAAAAGCGGTGGAGGGGGAGACAAGGCGGACAGCCAAGTTGGCAGACTCACTGCCATTCTTTGGCTGGTTTGACTGTACCCTACGTATCGGCCCAAGTTAGCAACAAGGAATTCATCACCTGTTACTAATCTGCAAGGAGTGAAAAATGTGAACTACTTGCCCCAAGAAAACATATAAAATGTACGCATAAGCAGTGCCAGCTTTAGGTTTCCCTCAAAATCAGAATAGGAAGTTTCATTCAATGCAATTGATGTATTGTTTGCAATAGTCTGAATTTTTTTTTTATGAGTGTTGCATTTAGAAAAAGAAAATACTACAAATGATGTTAATGTTTTATATCCTTAAGAATGGACATGATGTTATATTTCGAACGAAATAAATTAGAATAAGAATTGAAAAGGAAGTTGTTTCCCAGTGCCTCCGATACATTTGTCCTATTCTAGCCTAGTCTAGTACAAACGGGGGTAGGATCCTCCTCACAGATACCCTTTCCGACTTCAAACAGCAAATTCTGTTCATAAAATGTATGTCAACTTATACAAACGAAATCTCACTTTTAACCTTTAGTAACAAAAAAAAATACTGAAATATTTTGAACGCAAGTCGGTCCAATATTAAAAAGAAATGAAACACTTCACAATAGCAGAGACAAACGATAGTAAGATGAAAAAGTCCCTAAATTACAGAGTAAATGCATCGAAGGACAAAATCACACAATTATCAAAGTGACGAAGCTATTTTAAGCTGAAACTTACTAGGGGGTCGAGGTTAAGTCTCCTGCAGGTCAATTGACTCACCGTCAGTGTCGACATCGGGCTCATCAGAATCAGAAGGCGTCGCGCAGAGTTCATCGACAGAAAGCAACTTGTACTGTGGACTTGAATTACGTAAGCGAACTGTACTGCTCATTCCCAATGGTTGATCGGTTTAACGCTGTCAAAGTTTGTTTTTCCTAACAGCAAAACACAAATTTTAAACATGTTGGCAAAAACACGTAAACAAAAAGTGTTTCCAGCTGTGGAATACTTAATGAATGTGTCGTGATCCTTGTACGCACTTAATTCTGTAAAATAGGAACCTGATTTTTGGCAATATACCTTGTTAATGTGTACGATGTGATGCTTTTCACTCAAAATTGTACATTTTGGATGACGGCATGCCCACTAAATAAAAAATGAACGATATCAAACAGTTGGCAGCATTTTTTGTTTCTCTCCACCAATCAGAGCGTTTCTGGTGGGGATGGGTGCCGTGATTGTGCCCCTTTTCCCTTTCTCCTTGATCCCTCCCGTCTGCTGAAAAACAGCTGTTATCGCATTCTAGTTGCTATTTGTGTGTTCGCTCGCAGATCGCAGCTTTGCCTGACTCGTAGTTGTTCTCGCCGATCAGTCCTCAACGCGACAGCTGTTATCATGCTGTAATCGTCTTCCGCGCATCAATTTCAGATAGGTTAAGGTAGAATTCTATTGAAATGGGGCTACAGAAATGTTTTGCAAATTATGCGTTTGTGCTGCATATTTTCGCTTTGAGTGGTCTTCCAAGTAGCCTTTTTGCCTTCCCTGACGATTCTAAGACAGAATTGGTGATGGTCAATGTGGTGAGTAAACAAAAGTGAATTCTTGGGTACTCCGTGCATTTTTGCTGCATTCTCTTAGTGCTTTTTCTACATTTTGAGAGTTAATTTTATAAGACTGTTGTGCGACACCAGTTTTTTCCATATTTAATACTAAACACTCTTTTACCAGCTTTTCCGGCATGGCGATAGGACTCCAGTCAATCCATATCCTTTAGACCCATATCGGAACTCAAGCTGGTGGTCGACTGGTTGGGGTCAACTTACAACTGTAAGTTCACTTAGTCATACTTCAATCAATATTTGATGCATCTATGTCTTTTACAAATTCATTTCACTCTATCTCCTAAGTGATTTATGTGTAATCTATTTTCAGGTAGGCATGCAGCAACATTACGAGCTTGGCCTGTGGCTGAGGAAGCGATACATATCATTGTTGAAGAATGACTATTCTAAAGCAGATGTTTACGTACAAAGCACTGATGTGGACCGTACTTTGATGAGTGCAGAGAGCAATTTAGCAGGGCTGTTTCCTCCAAGAGGTTCTCGAATGTTTGAACCTGGGCTCAAGTGGCAGCCTATTCCTATTCACACAGTTCCTGAACATCTAGATCATGTATGACTTTGCTTTGCGTATTTTCTGTTGGTACTTGTGTTCAGACATTGTATATCATATGATTCATTGACCAGTGCAATTTTAAATTATATGGCAGGTGTTAGCTATGAAAAAGCCTTGCCCTCGCTATGATGCTGAGTTCACCAAGGCTAGGAACCTTCCAGAGATTAAGGAACTGGAAATCAAGTACAGAGATTTATTTGAATATCTCTCTATTCATACTGGTTCTGAAGTTCACACAATTGAAAATGCAGAGTACATTCACAGCACTCTCTACATTGAGGTAAACCATGAAACCTTTCTCTCGAAAATACAGAATAGTTGCTGAATTTTTATACTAATTAATTGCATTGTGTTGGTTCAAATTTTCAGAGTTTAAAAGGAATGAAGCTACCAAATTGGACAAAAGAAGTCTACCCAGAACCGCTCAGGACACTGGCTCAGTGGAGTTTTGCTCTGCCAGCTTACACGACTGAATTGCGCCGTCTCAAAGGAGGTGAGCATATTAGGATAGAAACGCTACTGAAAACAGATTATTTCTGTTCCTAATTTATGTGGAAAGTTAAGTTGGTTTTCGAGATGAGCTGAATTGTTATTATCAATCTGCTGAGGCAATTTAACATTAAGTATTTCTTCTCTTAAAATATTTATGTCAGCATTGAATTTGTTAAGATGAAAAAATTGAAGCTTTCAAATACCCAAGTGTACTGCTTAATTCTAGAGCGTAGTGTTAATAAGCTGCATGTTGTTTCAGGACCATTACTCAAAGAGTGGATTGACCATTTTCAAAAGAAGAGGAGTGGTTCCTTGGATCCAAATCGCAAAATGTTTATATATTCGGCTCATGATACAACTGTTGCAAATATTCTCAGCACACTTGGACTCTTTGAACATCACTGTCCTCCGTATGCTGCGACAGTGTTAGCCGAGCTTCACAATATCAAGAATGATTACTATGTCGCGGTGAGATTTCACTTCATTATATCTTGTTGGGAAATTCTGTTTTGATGATTCCTTCATGTTTGGTTAATTTATATTCCCTTCTCAATTTACTTGTATTGCTCAACATTCTTCAGATTCTGTACAAAAATGGCACAGATGCTCGATTACTGAAGATACCTGGCTGTTCAGAAATGTGCGAACTGGATGATTTTTTAAACCTGACTAAGCCAGTAGTTCCAGAGAATTGGGAAAAAGAGTGCCATTTTCATTTACTTTTTTCATCAGAAGACATCAATGAATTATCCATATCAGGCAAGTAGTATATTAAGTGTTAAGTACATTTTTAATAAAGCCACAAAATCTTAATAATTTTACCACTTGTTTTTTTTTCTTTCCTCCAGCTCTAGCCGCAACGGGATTCTTATTATTGTTACTACTAGCTGTGGTGGTTATTAGTTGTGTCAGACAAAGACAGCAAGTAAATCATTCTTTTCGATACCAGACTGTTAGCACTCATTCTGATGCATAGATTTTCTGCTCTTTCTTTGTGTAATTTTAGATGGAAAGGAAGAATTATCAATCCAAATTATCGCTTGAAATGCTAAGCATTGGTTTGGTGTTTACAGTTTTACCTTTGTTGCCAATTCCTTTCTTAATTTTTTGATGTGTGTTTGTTTACCAATTAGATTTACAAGACATGTTACTTTTCGATTTTGCTCAAATGTTAAAACATGGAGGACCATGCTGTCATTCCCTGACACCGTGCTTGGTAGTAATTTATTTTCTAAGGCATACTATTCTTTAGGAATGGATCAGAGCTGGTTTTGTATTGTTTGGAATCAATTTTTGTCTTAAAATATTTTTTAAATTATTTTTTTACAAAATTATTTTCTTATTCTCTGAGCACAAAGTTAGCCTGGAAAGCATTCTGAAATTCCTCAGTCTAGTGTTTTCTCTAGATTTGGTTGTGAGAATGCATCAGCAGCACTCAATAATTTTTGTTCATGTGTTGTTTGATTGGTGATCTCCTTTTGGTTTTGATGCCTTGCCAAAATAGTCATTTTAAGCTTATTAATATGATCTCATATTACATGATTTGTTTTGAACATCTGTCATGTGTCAAGCATTTTTATTGAAGCTGATGTGATACATATTCGGTTTGTGCTGTTTTATTTTCAGTGCTTCTGTATTCTGTAATATGGTTATGTTTAAAGTAAGTTTTGGGTTGACTCAAATTGAATAAGCGGGGTTGTCTGTAAAATCGTTATGGAAAAATCTTGAATGAGGAAGGCATATTTAGGGTGCTATATAAGCTTATGTTTCCAATGGCAGAAGTTAGTTTCTGTGTTGGTCAACTTTCTCTATTACTTCTAAAATTTTGTCACTGATATTTCAAGATGCAAAAAAATATAAAAGAAAAAAGCTATTGAAATGAAGTCTCAATTATGTTGATATTAGAAAGTACGTAAATGAAGCCTCATTTATGTTGAGAATTAACAGTTAGCACAGTTGAGTCACCAATTTCGCTTATTAATTATCTGTCAAGTGTTCTTATAGTTTATGACTCTGCAATTGATTTCTGCTTGTGTGTGTATGGCAACGTGAGAATTATGAAGACTGATTTTGGCTTAGCATCTACATTTTGCACATGTTGATAAAACTTAAATGTTAGTGAGCTGATCAAAATGATCTTTGCTTGCATCAAGAGCTCCAGGCTGTGATCTTCAGTTTTTTAAAATTTTGTTGTAAATTATGTTGTTTTTTTTTAGCCGCTATGGCAACATATCCAAATTTTCAGTGCAAAACGATTTTATTTTGCATTTTTACTGAAGTATTACATTAGTCTAATTGTACATAAAATGAATCAAGGGAAAACCAATGAAATCTGACTAATGTTGTGCCGATCAGGTTGTGTGCAAGTTCATTCAAGACATTTTTTTTTTTTATGAACTTAACATTTGTATCAATTCTGACAGTAAATATCCAATCTAATACAAGCTATTTTAGTTGGTATGAATAATTTTCAACCCATTTGACTAGCACATACTGGTAGAGCAAAGCGGACAGCCTTCCAAGGAAAAATTCAGATATACACTATACATTTTCAGGAAACTTATTTTTACACCTGCTTTATTGAGATTAAATGAATAAATGAATAAGCCATATCAAAAACCTAACAATTTCTATAATCAAAGGAAAAACCATAAATGTCGGAACATTTCATTACCATGATACATAGCTATTATTAGTGGACTATTTCTTCCTTTCAGGATCAAGGCTTCTTCCAGGTTCATCTTCAAATTCAGTACCATACTGAGGATAGGACTCTAATCCTTTAGGCTTGGTTGGTGTATCCAACAACTTTGAACCCTCCCTCTCTGCATCCAAGCGCTTGGCGTTCTCCTTCTTTAATTTCATTATTTCATAATTTCTGGCAATCTCCTCCAATGTGGGAGGAACTTTTCGTCTACCTCTCAACCATGCCTCCCATTCAGATGGCAACTCTTGCATAAAATCTTCCTCCCCACTGTGCGGCAAGTAATATCGGTGCGGTTTTGATCTATAGGAAGCTGCTGTTGGTTTAGCCTCATAGTATTTATTTCCTAGTCTATCTTCCCCCATTAATTCTGCTTCAGTTGTACGTCGCTTGAAAGAATCTAGGAAGTTGCGCAGCGTTTTTCCCCATACACTCCTCGGAGGCCGTGCCATTTCAAGAGCGGTATTTCTTTTCAATACTGTTGGTGCTTTTCAAAAGCAAAACTTGCAGAAGACAAACACGTTACATAACCTTCCACCCCAGATCTCAACGGAGGAGCACAATAGGTGACAGTGATTGAAGACTTGTACAGCGTCACCTATAACAAACAGATATTTTCTCTGTTGGCAAGATAATGCTGTCTTAATAAACCAGATTTTAATACGAGAACATTTTCTTTTATACCTGTCTACTTGCACATAGGGACCTGAGAATAGAGGTCCACAAGGAAGGCAAGAGACGAGGGGACGAGGTGAAGAGAGGAAGGGAGTGAGGGGTGCCCGGTAGGTGGATATCCAACCTTACAGCATATATCAAAATTTTATTTACTTTCATTGATTTGTCTCGTATTATGTATCCTCCAGGAAACAAGGTGTCGCACGAAGTATAATTGACCTCAAAGCTGAATATCAGGCAACGACCGTTTCAATCGACTTCATCAACAATAAAAATAGTCGATTTCACAAGTTTCCTGTGTTTATTTACAGAGTGAACAGCAGTAAGCATAAACCATTTCTGTCTCCTTGTTACGTACTATCTGTGGTTGTCGTTCCAAATCACAACGAGCCCGGTGGTTTGTGTTTTTATCCGATCTTTGAAAAGTTCCCGTCCGTCCGTCGATCTTCGTCAATACTTGGTGGGAACACTTTGTCGTTGCTGTATTTGTCAAATGCCGTCAGGTACCCAAAGCCGACTCAAAGCACCTGTACCAATGTGTATTTTTCCTGGTTATCTTCTATTATCAAATACTCTGTTTAATTTTCAGTATCTTCACTCGCCGTCGCCTTAAAGGAGCTACTCTCAGGAGAGGGTAGGAGACGAAGCTGTGCCAAGTAACATAATCGCATATAATGGCTCAACCAAAAGACGTTCATCGTAAAGACCCCAAAAGCATCGAAATACCTTGCACCCAAGAGGTGTTTAGGAATTTGAAAAATGCCAAAAGATTTGCTATTGATATAGGTGCGTATCGCCTTGGTTATTAATTTCTCTGTGACTAAAGATGATTTTTAATACACAGTTATATTGACGTCAGCTGATTTTCATACGATTACTGATGTACGAAGTAATATAAAAACAAAACAGAAATTGGAGTGTCAATCAGAGGAAGATTTCTTAACCGTTCTGTCAAAGCACAGAAAATTACCATACCACCATGTATTTCAAAGTATTTCAACTTATTTTCATTTTTCTACTATAACTTTTGTTTCTCATCCTTTCATTTTTAGGTATTTCTCTGACAAAAATTGCTTATTATTCTACTGTGTCACATCGGCGAGTAATATATGACGCAGAGCGAGAAGATGGCAAATCAAGAGGACCAGATAAAAGTGCATTCATATATGAGGTGTCAGAAGGAGCACGTCTTCATTTTATTAAATTTGAAACAAAGTACATTGAACACTGTCTTGACTTTGTGAGAGCCAACCTGATTCATAGCAAAGAAAAAATGGCTGGGAAAACGATCAAGGCGACTGGAATTGGAACCTTTAAGCATGCTGATTTGCTGCAGGAGAAGTTAGGCTTGTCAGTCGATAAGGAAGATGAGATTGATTGCCTAATCAAGGGTTGCAATTTTCTGCTCAAGAATATTCCAAATGAAGCATTTACATATCATCGCCATAGAGATCCAGAGTATGTTTTTCAGTCAGCCGACCCTAACATATTCCCTTATATGCTTGTAAATATTGGTTCTGGAGTAAGCATCATGAAGGTTGAAAGCGAAAATTGTTATGAGAGAATTGGTGGTACTGCAACTGGTGGAGGAACATTTTGGGGATTGGGATCACTATTGACATCTGCCAAAGGCTTTGATGAATTATTAGATTTGGCAGAAAAGGGAGATCATCGTAATGTGGATGTGTTGATTGGGGATTTATCAGGAGGAGAATATGGAAAGTTTGGATTGTCAGGTGATTTGATTGCCACTGCCTTTGGGAAAGCTATGAATTGCAACAGTGATTCAAGTTGTAAAGGAAAGGCACAGTTTGCTGAAGAAGATATTGCCAAAAGTCTTCTCTTCACAATTAGTAATGACATTGGACAAATAGCTTGCTTATATGCCATGATGCACAATCTGAAAAAGGTTTGCTACCATGCTGTAAGATATTCTACATTGACAGCTTCTTTGCATTGTAATTTAAAATCTTTGTCTTCACAACAGGTTTACTTTGGGGGTCATTTCTTACGGAACCACCCTCTAAGCATGCATACTGTTAGTTTTGCCATTAATTACTGGAGTAGAGGACAGGTTCAGTCCCTATTTCTGCGCCATGAGGGATACCTTGGAGCTATTGGAGCTTTTCTCAAAGGAGCAGAAGAATGTGGTAAGCACTTGAAAAATTCATGCCTGCTGCCTTAATAGCCTGTAGCGTTTTCTGTCAGAAATCTTATTGCCCTTCATTTAAACGGGAGTTAATGAGAGATGTAGCAGAGTTATTCATATTTGTGATGATCAGTGTTAACTTACACTATTCAAGATCAACAGCTCTCTGTAGAACAGTCTTATCTGCAAATGTGGTAGTTCTGAATAGAAGTGTCGACCTGTGTTGTATGTTTGCACTATATTCTTTCTCTTCCTCTCTCTTTAGACACTGATAAGTACTCTTGGCAAGAAAACTATGATGGGAGCTCTGGTTTGAAAGGCATGGTTGTTACCCCACTTCTCTCCGGACTGCCTGTCAGTCAACTTGAAATTGATCGGTGGGAATCAGCCGTGGGATTCTGTCCCCTACTAGCAGACCCAGCGAGTTATACCCCTGATACGGTTAATCTGACCCAAGATAATGAAGCAAGGTAAATTTGAGTGATAAGATTTTGAGCTTGGTTTTGCCTTTCATATATTCTTGTAGTTACAACTTCATTGGCATTGCTATTCTAGGCATTATTGGCTGGAATGCTTTGAGACGTCAGTTCAAAAGTATGTTGATAGAGCAGTCAGCAGCCAGCCTGACTCAATGTCTGCTGTGGAAAGGGGCGAAAGATTTCGAGAAAAGTTTGTAGCACGATTGCAGTATTTGAGAACACATCCTTTGTAAGTATTGAAGTATTTTGACTGTTTCAAATCACATACATTTTCAAAAATCAAATAATCATTCACAATTTTAACTTTAATTCGACCATTGTCTTGCTACAACTTACAGTGCATATGGTAGTCTTACTGTCAGAAGCCTCATGGACACAATAGAGCATTGTCTACGTGAACTTGATTTTCCGGATCCTTACCTTCTAGTAAGAATTTTTGGCCTTTAATTCTGTAAGCTAGGTTTTCTCGTAAACAAAAGAAGTTAAGTGTAGGAACTTTCTGCTGCCGTTTTGTAGCAAAAGAAGACTGAAAATGAAGCAGCTCTCGATCAGTTGTCATCAAGATTAGAAGAACTGGACAGTATTTCTGGTC
Organism: Aptinothrips rufus; assembly: GCA_902196195.1. NCBI lineage: Eukaryota > Metazoa > Arthropoda > Insecta > Thysanoptera > Thripidae > Aptinothrips > Aptinothrips rufus. Next base: position 8,581 of record CABIKL010000809.1, on the reverse strand, counting down.
AGGAGCTCCATATAACACTGATAACGTCTATACTGGCCGGGAACATGTTTGACTGGGGAGCCGCTGAGGCAGCATTACTTATGGAAAAGGGTTCATTTGGCTTAAAAGAAGCCCTGGGACAAATTCAATGTAAGTATTAGGCGTCTGAAGAAAACTGAAACATATTCTACTTTCTTTGCACTTGGCTCAATTTAGTTTCAGAAACTTTTAGGTTTATGCAGTCTATTTACCTCTGTGAGATATATTCCTCAATAGCTTTGTCTTTTCTTTTTTTTTCAGCTCGACCATGGTTGATTGATGATCTAGATGCATGGGTAGAGAAGATGGAAAAAGGACCATCTTATCACTGTGCTGCTATATTTGTTGATAATAGTGGTGTTGACTTAGTTCTTGGAATTCTTCCCTTTGCAAGAACTTTATTGAAAGGTGGAACTCGCGTTTTACTGTGTTCAAATTCTGAACCTGCCCTAAATGATGTGACGCACACAGAGCTTTTGGGTGTGCTCAATAGAGTGGGTTCTATTTGTCCAATTATGCAAAAAGCCATTGAAGAGAGGCGGTTAATTCCTATGCCTACTGCACAATGTGGGCCTTGTTTGGATCTGAGGTAAGCTGAATGTCACTAGATCACAAAAAAAAAAAAAATGGAATGCCAATAGAAAGACTGTGCATTAAAAGTAACCTGTTTGCTGCTAAATCAACTTCATTTTCTTTTTCAGCCGAGTTAGCTCCCAGTTAATTCAGGCAATGCTACTACACAAAGTGGACCTTGTTGTTATTGAAGGAATGGGACGAGCTCTTCACACCAACCTTATGGCTAAGTTCAAATGTGACTGTCTGAAATTGGCTGTGATAAAAAATCGTTGGCTGGCTCAACGGTTAGGAGGAGATATATTCTCTGTTTTATGTAAATATGAACCGGTACCTACCTGAGGATGTCCGATGACTTCAAGGCTGGTTTTACTTATGTCTGAGGACTGGTTATGTCAGAATGAAATTTGAATTGAAGGTAATGAAATTTAAATTAAAGGTTGTTGAAAACAGTTTTAACTCCAGAACGGCTCTGTTGTGGGGAACATTTTGCACTCAGTATACTAGTATTTGCCACTCAGTCTACTGCCTTATTTTCATCTTGGAAATGAGCTTTCATAACATGAAAAATTATTGGATAATTTTTACATGCTATTTACTAATTGGTATTTAGTCAGAATCAATTGTGCATTTGCAAATGATTGAAAAGTGAAGTTTTGCATGAAATTGACAAGCTTTTTGTTTTGATATCAGTACCGTTGATTTTTACTGTTTTTATCATTAATTTTTTCCTTTATTAAATGTGTTGGTCACTATTTGTTATCTGACATGAGTATTAATGTCATCAGTCCTCTAGTATATTTTTGCTAAGCCTTTCATTATATTGCCACTGTTTTCTGTATATTTTCTCGTTTTATTATGTTTAGTCTCACCCTCAGGAGTACAATTTTCTTTGGTATTTGTGCTCTTGAGAAGAAGAAAAAAAATGAACTGTCTTGGATTTCGCTAGCTTTTTGGCTGTGGGTTTCACTGCTAGTGATTCACATGAAAGACATAACATTTTGTATGTATTATCAATTGTACTCAACAGTACCACTTTGCATGTTCTCAAGGCAGTATAATTACTTTAGGTTGCTTTTCTCGTCCATTTAATATGTTTTAAAGACCTTCTTTCACATTGATTGTGTTATTGCCCATTTTATGCGAGCATCATTAATTTGCAAGCTGCTAACTGTGCCCAAGATTAAGCCTGGTTTTGGGGATGTGCATGTTATAATTTACTGATCACCGGAAGATTCCTCATAATGAGTTTAACTTGTTTCAATAAAGCTATTTGTAAAAAATTTAAAGTGTGTGATGGGTCTAAAAGTTCAAGTTAATTGGTCCCTCTGAGTGAATTTTTTTTTTCTTTATCCTCAAATGGATGCTTGCGATAAGCTTCAAGCTCGTTGTAAGAATGTAGTCATGGTTGAATTATACATTATTTTAATTGCTAGTCTTAGTATTTTTAAATATGATTCAATGGCTTCATCATTTGTTATTTTCTATTCATTTTGTGAGAATCAGTATGTCCAAAAAACAGACAGAGCTGTGATATTTGGATTATTTACAGTCTGAAACTATTTCCTATGTGTAAGTATCACTTGATGACGCAAACTTTGACTGTAATATGGGTGCATTCTCTTCAGTCATGATTAAGTATATCAGTATCAGACCAGTTGATGACTGTCCAAGAAAATTTTTGATTATTAAATCAATGTTAGAATGCCTCAGGACAGGTATCGAATCAATCTTAGTATTCACATCTGGCGCCAAGGATGTCTGATCATCTCAGTAGTCGAATTTACGTGATACACATATTCACATTACTGGTAAGAACTGATCATTTGTTTGTTCTTGATAAAACTAGCAACTGTTTGATCAATTTCTTGCGCTTCTAAAATTTGATGCTTTGTAATTCTAGTGAATATCATAGAATCTTTTTTAAGGACATGCTTCCCTTTGTTTTTGCAGCGATGAAGCATTCAATTTATTATTACAAACTTACTTATTAACCTTGGTTGGCCTAGTGCCCTTACAATTGTGTTCATCTTTCAAGTCATTCTATTTTTGTATTCTTGTGAGAAATTTTATTGGTGAAAATGTTATTATTGTTGTATTTACTCCATAAAGTTTAAAATTATTTTCAAATACAATTCTTTCATGGAGATGGTTTTAATTTTTTATTTATTCATTGAAATCTTGATAGTATCCAGTTAGCGATACCTAACATTGGTCCACTACAGTTTGATACATCTAGAATAGAAACTCACTGATCAGTGACTGACACTGAAATTGCTTTATGTAGACTTAACAGTACAATTTAAAGATGACTGAGCACGTTGCCTCAAATATCACATACTTTGACTCCAGAGTACGGCAGGTGACAAGCACTCTGATGATTTAGGCCTACTTATTATCCTCTAAGATATGAGAAGGGCTTGATTAAAAAATGAAAGTTTACATTTCATGTTAAGTTTAAGAAAGAATGGTCATGGCTTTCCATCTCGCCTGCAGCAATACTTATTTTAATTGGAATCATTAATGACCCGCTCCTTAAAGTAACATAAACTGAGGCTCTCAGAACCCTCCTTTCCTAAGTAAAGCTTGCATACCAAAGCAATCATGTAAGATAAAAGGATACAAATTTTATAATAACTGTACAATCATCTTCAAGAGCTAAAACAGAAAAAAAAGAGACACTATAGACACATTACCTATCTCCAACTGGTAACGGATAAAATCAGGAACATGCTGAAACCAGCTGCCAATTAAAAAGGTACAAAAAAATAAAGGCCACCATCTGCTTTCTAGTAAATGAAAATTACGCTTGACAAGTAGAAATTCTTCAGTCTAGGAAGCGTTATTGTTGAGTTTTGACAGTTGTAGATCTCAATAGGTAATAAGTTCCATATTCACAATACTGTTCAGAAAGGAATGGGATGTAAAAAGCTCGAAAAATTTTATCAGACCTGGAACATACAATAAAATTTGTCAATTGGTTTCCATCTTTTTGCTTGAAAAGAGAAGAAAAGAAAAACAATAAAATACAAAAATAGAAAAGAGACAGATTAAACTCACTTAGCAGCATTTAGAAAAGGAAGGCTCTTTACTACAGTCCAAGTTGTTTTGTCCTGAACGTAGTTTGGTTCAAGTTGAGATTCATATCCCAAGTAGGAATCAATCAAAAAATGACACTGCTCAGGAGGAAACTGGAATACAAAGGAGGGTCAGGGTCAGGATTACATTTTATTTGTCTTGGACTTAACTTCAGCATTCAAGACTTATTGTACTTACATAACGAGAGAGTTCTTCAAGATTCTGAGAATTCATATTTTTTGGTATAATAGTGGTTGCATTAGGCAAGTTACTGAAGGGAGCAGGAAGCTGGCCTTTGAAGTTTGACTGAAGAAATTGTAAATTAAATCTGCAAGAATTTTTTTTCAAATTTGAACAATTTTAAAAGTATTTAATAACAAATGTATTTATAAGTATCGGTTTCCCATGCAGTACCATGACATATAAAGATAATCTTGCTTACCTGTCAGAAGGAAAGAAGAAGCTCGAAGGAAATCGATGCCATTCTTTACCAATGCAAACATTAATGTTACCTTTCTTTGGAAGATTTCGATCATTTTCGAGACCACTTAGTTCCATCAGGATGTCCATGGGCGCATGGTACCCTGTGAGCAGAATGTCAGATTTTCATAATAGATTCTAATAGATTTCTAAACGACTGCATACAAAATTTTCACAATCAGTTTAAGAAGTGTGTAAAAGGTACCTTTATATAAAGTTAGAATCCTTGCCAAACCCAAGACAGAACAAATTATTAAAACAATTACAAATATGGACACAGTATCATTAAGATAATGCACAGGTTTATTTTCAGTCTTCTTTCTTTTGCGATAGTGCATCACCAAAGCAAACCAAAGTTTTTGTATACTATCCACAGTGACTGCTCCACAAAGGCAAATAAGTGGATATACCGGGAAAAGAAATCGCTCTTCCTATGAACAGATGTAAGACAACAACTTATAAGAAACAAGACTAAAGTGACACCAAAATCAAAACATCACAGGACAGAGACACCAGTAAAAACATTCGAAGTACAACAGGAAAAAAAAAAACAATTAAAGACACCTTGCACCAAATATTACCCTGAATAAATTTACCTTGTGAGGCTGCATGAAAAAAACAAAACACCAAAGATAAAGGGGCATCAGTGATAGCCACATTGGTAAACATGCAGAGTGACGTGGCTGGGATTTTAGAACTCTCTCTGACAGCATCTGTTAATCAGAGCGAATGATAAGTCGAGTGCAAAGAGCAGAAAATAAATTAGAATGCCTTCCTGCAGCATCTCATTGACATACCAAAACAAAAGGAGTAAAGATTGCGAAAATTGAAACAAAATTGAAATTTAGAAAACAATTGACAAAATAGAATGACCATGGCTCCGTCCCGTACAAATCTGGGCCATGTGATGAAAATACATTGTAGAGGATTATATTGGCTGGAGCGAACACCAAACGTCCATAATATTGTGAATCTATCCACACCATTAGGGGCTAAGAAGGAAGAGAGAGATGAGATAAGTTTAATATTCAGTTTACCACTTCACTACATCACTCACAGAACTTTTGCAAAGCTTACCAATATTGTGACTGTGGAAATTGCACTCCACCTCAAAAATCGGGAACTATCATTCTTCCTCAGCACCATATCAATAGCAATGGGTAAACTAGGAGAAGAAAGAGGTACCAATAATGCCAATTTTATTATGACTTTTGAAACATTGCTCAAATCATGCAGACAACAGGGCCAAAAGTCCTCTGAACTATAAAAAACAAATTAAATTACGAACAAACAAATACTCTTCTTACCCTATAAGGCCTGCAAAAGGCCAACTTAAGAAGGCAGAGAGAGCAGTTGTTAATATGGCCAACTCATATTTGCGTTGAAACCAGGCTGCCATTGACAAGAGTGTCATGTACCTGAGAAAATTAAAAAACATTCCAATTAAAAATGAAGGTTGCAGGCACTGACCTTTAATTGATAATATCCTATGCCAGGCACCAACAAAAAGATAAATGAAAGATTCAAATGAGAGGCGAAAATAATGGCAAGTCAGGAACAATACAAAGCAAAATCAAGACTGTGCATGAGGAGTTGGTAAAACAGAAAATGGCATAAGCGTTGATGATAGAAAATAGTTTGAAGTTTACCACCTGGTAAAAATTTATACCAAAGTACTAACATAGAGAATGTAGAGGGTAAAAATGCTGTGCTTGATATGAACATTCCAGCACTAAAAATTAGGAAGGCAAGAGTCAAGCGACCTATTGCCACTCCAAATTCTCGACATACTGCCCTGAAAATAAAATAAAAACAATTGTTGACAACAACAAAAACAACTACTTGAGTAACTGTTTTAATTCTGTAGGATGATATACAATTTTCAGCCATTAAAGATGCGATAAACACTTACTTGTAAAAGTAGAGTTCACACAAGGCACACACAAATGCAAAAAGGCAGCGGGAGAAATAGAACGTGAGCATGCGGTTAGATTGAAGAAGACGTGAGTACAGCCACGCAGGAAACATGTTCACCATTAAGTAAGTATATGATCTCAGAGCAAACTCCGGAGAATACTCCCAGGTTTGGAAGCCTTTGCCATAAAGCATGTAGTGGCTCTAAAAACAGATTGAAGTTTGATTTATACTCGCAGCATACACAAGTCATGGAAAAATTACACAAAAGGAATATGCACTGTTCCTCAACAAATCAAATTAATAAAAGAGAACTACAAACCGGTTCCCAAAAGTTGTATGTCTCGTCACAGTCAGAGATATTGCTCCATATCGCTGCACAGAAACGAGCTGATAGGAGTGCTTTGAAGGCAATATCTGCACTAGGGTATACAAGCCCAATTTCCGATGGATGAGGGGATATTGGAACATCCTCAATCCTAGGCATAAATAAAGCCACCCATTAGGTAAGATATAGCATCTGAGTATAATGCATACCAATGTTCAGAACCAAACACTATGAGTTGAAACTCGTATATCACCACGGAATTCATATAAAAAAATTCAAACAAAGTAATTTATCAAAAGTACGTCGACTAACACTTTTTGCTAAGATATATGTTATTGTGATAATATGTCAAAAATGTAAACATCAGTAAGGAAACTTTTCATTCGAGCCTCAAAAGTACAGATCATGAGAGAGTTCAGAGAGATATATCAATGACGAGGACAAAAATTAATATTCTGTGCATACTTCTGACTACTAGATTTTCTGGCAGCCAATTTTTTAACATCTTTTTTGGAAAAAGCTGTCTGCCTTGACCGTAACGAGGGAGCCATATTGTTCTACCGGCGACACCGTCAATTGTTGGCAGACGCAGACGACAACCCACCGGAAACGCTCTAAACCGGAAGTTTGAGAAACGTGGAACTTTTATTTGACATGCGCCGACGCTCTGACCAAAGTGCTGATTCCTGATCGTGCTGAACGTCTGAGAACGCAGCAATATGAGTAATAGCACATTTCACCTTAAATTGTTTTTCAGTCTGGGGCAACCCAAAACCCAAAAACCATGAGGGAAAAAATATTTTTAGAGGTCATTTTTGAGACCCCCATCACTTGGGCCACTACTGTGCTTCCACTGGTGTTCATTCATTAGTGTTCATTTGGCGGCAGACTGATCTCAAGATAAGAATATTCTTGATGTGGATTCAGCAAATAATTTAAAATGGGTTACAGTAGATGTAAATAAAGTTTTGATTGAGCATTTATCTAGCAAAATTCGGAAACTCACATTAACTGAACTAGTGGTGTTGTTGATCACTCATAAATTGCATACTCTACACATGGATTTGTGATTATAAAAAATTTGAGAGTATCAGAAGTACAAGAAATACAGCATTAGTCAGGTTGGTTAAGGCATGGTTAAGGTGTGTGTCATGATCTCTGCTGTGAGTTTACAGATACACAGAGAGGAAAATAAGAAAAAATAATTAAGTTTCCAGTTCCTACCAAGATAGGAAATTTAATCTGAATGTATCAGCTTGCACACTCGGAGTCAGAACTACAAAGAAATATGATATTACACTTCTGTTACAGGAATGTACATTAAAATCATCCTCGGCTCTTGGTCAATAAATAAGTAAAATAAAAATTAGTTTATCACATAGACGTTGTAAAAAAAAAAATATAGAGATTTCCACATTATTACATAAAAATGCAAAGACCAAAACTGCAAAGCTAGCAAATAATGAAAAACATAAATTGCTTGGAGCATGAATTTAGAGAAATTTATGGTGAGATTGTTTCACATTCCAGTTGAGGCATTTAACAAGGAAAAAATAAAAATAATAATCTATGAAGGACATCTGTAAAACGAAACATTAAGAATGTTCAAATAGCAATCACAAGATTCAGCTGCAGGTGATACCAAGGATGGTGTTAAAAGCAGTAAGTAAAACATCTTAACACCCAATGATTATACAGACGTAGAAGCACAGCCAAGATAGTGGAATAAATATAACAGTATGTAATATGGAATGGACATTAGTTCCCTGGTCACAATAATGACTGCTCTAACATGATTCGGTCAAAGCCAGATGGAGGTGAGAAATTAAGCCTCTCCACGCATAGATCAAGTATTGCGCCTTCATCAACTGGAAAGTAAAACAAAATTAGCTAGTGGAATCAATCAAACTCTCAAATATATTCCATCTTAAAAGCAGCTTACCAAAGAGAATAGGGTAAACAGTTCCTCGAATGCCAGTCATTGCTGGCTCAACGAGAATGTTATTAACATAAAATTTTAGTTCCTCATGATCATACGTCATACCCTGTAAATGTTAAAAAGCAAACACAAAAACAAATCAGTTGGAATGTGTGATTGACAAAATTGAAAGACATAAAATGATTACTTCAGTGGCAACTTAAATCATGCTAAATAAGTCAACTTTTTTTTGGGGGGGGGGGGGGGGGGGG
>CABIKL010000808.1:0-18885 GCA_902196195.1 Aptinothrips rufus | reverse complement strand
GGCTAGCCAGCGGACTCCAGCCTCAGCCGCGCTGGTCGGCGGCCTGTTTGAGTCCCTTGGAGCCTGGCCCAGCAGGCAGCAGCTCGATGTAGCCATGGAGCCCCGCTCATGACCCCATGACTGACTGTTCTGTGATGTGCCAGTGATGCCACTAAGTGTTCGTTCATGTGACAGTGTGATCCACTGTTCCTGATCTCATCCGTTGCGGGCGTGTGTATGTGTGTGTGTTTGTTACTGTGCCCGTGTTGGTGTGTTGGTGTGGACAGACCGTCCCCTGTGGATTACGACTTTGTAAAGTGGGAAGCTATAACTAGAGGTGAGTCAACTTACATTCACTCTCGTTTCGTTTTCGGTCGATCCGAGTCACTGTAGGCTGCTGCCTCTATTGTAAGAAAAGCCCGGTCCGAAAACTTTCAGGAAAAAGTGAAAAATTATCTGGAAAGACGGCGAAAAACTCGGACCATTTTCCGAAGTTTCCGGAAAATTGGAATTTATTTTTATTTGAATAAAAATGCCACATGTTTGTATTTCTATTGTATTTTTGTACATTTTCTTTCTATTGTATGATTTGGGTCGAGAATTGGAAGATGGGTCTATTCACTTATCCTAAAATCGACGTTTTTCTCAAAACAATTGATAATCAGCGGTAATTAGTCTTTTTGAACCCCGAGCTTGTTTTTGACTCAGCCCTTCTTCCTCCTCACTCACTCACTGGCCCATTGGAAGCAGGGGGCGGGGAGTCTGGAGCTCGCCGGGTCCACAGTGATGCAACCCAAAGTTCAGAGCGGGGGGGGGGGGGGGGGGGGGGGGCCACGGCGAGGTCGCGGGACCGGCCGGGAGAGGTGGTCCAGCAGTTGCATCGGGAACAAAACATGCGGTAATACCCATACCAGCAGGCAGGCGAGGCAGTGTACGTGCCGGGGTAGAATAGCCCGTGTTACAGTGGCGGATCCAGAAAGACTTTGAGGTGGGGGCGACGCAGGACAAATTGCCTACTATCAGGGGCTTTGCCTACCTTCCAGGCGGCGCACCTGCGGCGCCCCCCCTCCCCCCCCCGGCCCCCCCTGTATCCGCGCCTGCGTGTCACGTGTCTCTGCGACACTGTAAAAATTCTAGTGTGATTTTGACGACAGTTAATTACATGGCTACTTTTTATTTTTTTATTTTTAACAACAGTGTCATCATTGCCGGTTGATGACAATGGAATGCACAAAGCTATATGACCTGTATCACGATTCTGTTGTCACATATGACGAACTTGTCGCTTAACTGACAAGAATTTGTTGTCAAGTAAGTGACGACGAATTTTTACAGGGTAGTTCCACTGTCGTCGCTCATACAGTTTGCCTAGTATTGTAATCTGTCGTCACGAATAATAACGAACTTGCGCAGTGCACCGACGAGAACTTGTCTTCATTGCTCTCAGATGAAAATGTTATCTGGAAATTCGTCGGCAGCGACAAACTTTTTGGCAGTGCCCCTTTCTCAGCGTATGCTAAACACGTGTCGACTTGCTGGCGGTGCTTGGGACGTGAACTCTGGTCAGCCCCAGTGCGGACTCAACCTTTGTAAGGGGCAATGTCCCGAAAATAGCCAACAGACATTGCCTACTCAGCAGGCGGTGCGCGGTCTCTTGGTGCAGGGTTACTACTCTTGTGGATGCGCGCCTGAGCCACCCGAGGGTAGGCAATGTTTGTTTGTCTATTTTCGGTATTTTCGTACGAAACGCTGGTTTGAGTCGCCCCTTGGGCTGAACAAAGTACACGTCGTGACTTCAGTCAAATGATTTTGAAGACCTTGATGTCTGTTCATTAACACCGCCTAACACCGCCCTGTGACACCAACATGAAATAATGTGAGTGATCTGGGCGGGATAAGAAAAGAGTCGGAAAGATGCAGAGACAAAAAATTAAATTCTGGAACAACTTATCTCATAGAAATCAAGGCAGCAAAATACAAAATAGAAAGCTGGGCCATTTTGAGACCTATCGCAAAATGATCAGGATGCTATAGAGAACGGGTATTCCAAATTTCTCAAACTTACCTTGTTTTTAAATATTTTTGAAGTCTGTTGTTTTTAAGTTTGTACCGGAATCGCGAGCTTTTTCTTCTTCCTTGGGATAGGAAGCAAGAAGTTGTGCGGAAAGGAATAGTGAAGACTATTTCGTGGTTTTACGCGGTGAGTGCCGAGTAGGCCTACTCCCGCCTCGACGAGGACGACACGCACCAAGACGCAGCAGTCGCTGGAGGGAAGTCACCGCGATTGGTGGAGTTGTCGAACAACTGCTGGTCGTGTTCCGTCGTCTGCTTTCGGAAAGCCAAGCGTCGTCTGCTAGCAGTCAGGAACTGAGCCGACCAACGCCTGGTGTTTGTTCGGTATTTTTGAAGTGGCCGCAGCGCGTCGTCTGCTTTCGGAAAGCCGAGCGTCGTCTGCTAGCAGTCAGGAACTGAAACCGACCAATGCCGACCGGCCAGTGCTATCGCGGCCGCGGTAGTGTGCGATACACCGCGCGGTAGAGACTCTTTGGCAATATCATCATGGTGCGAATGATAAGAAGCGTTTTGAACCAGTGACAACATGGACGCGCTGCGGCGCTCTCTGGCCGTAGGCTACGCGGCGGCCTGCTGCTACTGGATGTCGCAGGTCAGTTCCGGTATTATCACTGACGGAAGTAGAAGTAACCAACGGCACACCTCATTCAACACCACTGCTTTTACTGCTGCTTTCACCTATTAATGCGTGGAGAACCTTGCTCATGATATGGTCCGTTATGGTCATAATATAAACAGATTCATCCGTACGGTACGGCAGTTGGGGGCTTTGATTAGTTAGAGGTTGAGAGTGTTCGTAAGAGTGCGTTTCAAAGTAAAATTAGCAGGTCTCACCGCAAGCCCACAGCTGTACAGTAGGTGCGCACACCTCTTGATCAGCGCGGTGACAGCGCGCGGCCTGGCTCGAGCCGGCGCGGTGTGCCCTCGTGGCCTCCTGCCCCCGCCCCCGCCCCCACCCCCCTCTCCCCCTCGCCTGCCCCCCTGGGGCTCTGCTCGCTTTGTTGCACGCACCGTGGGGACCAGTTGTTGCAACACTCCGGCCCGCCCAGCCCGCCCAGCCCGCCTAGCCGAGCGAGCACCCAGCACGAGGGGTCCGCCACTTCGAATATTCGGTGTACAAGTTCGGCGGTAATCGATTATAATCAGCCTTGATTACGAAATAATCAATGAGTATTCACAAATAATTCACGATATTCGCTATCATTAATATTAAAATAATCAGAAAATAATCAGAAATATTCAATTATAATCATATGTATTCACTTGTGAATATATTCGGTGTACACAATTTTCCGGAGTGGCGGACCCCTCGACCCAGCAGCAGCAGCAGCAGTGCCGAGCAGCGCCGAGCAGCGCCGAGCCGGCCGGCATGGCAGGGCTGGGCGCTCGGCTGGGCGGGTAGCGGGCCTGGTACTGGCAGGGCCCCCATGCAGTGGCGGCCCGAATTCATTTCATTTCAATTTGCACCGAGTCTTATCCTCCCGTATTCGGTCAGTAAATGAGAACATATCAATCGAACACATAGGACGCCTGATAATTACCTACCTGCTCAGTTGCACTGAGGAAAAACCTACCGAAGGTTTAACAAACTTTGCCAAAACTAATGACACGCATTTCGGCAAAATCCGGCGAACTCGTCAGAGGCCTCTCTCAAAGTCGCGCTGTCGTATAAGTGCGGCCTTGAACGCCACGAGTCGACGGAATTGAAGTAGAACTCGCCGGAACAACCATGAATCGCCTTCCTTTCTCTGGTCTTGTTTTCTTCTGAGTCGGTGCGGTGCTTCCGTGTTGATCAGGTTCACGTGGAGGTTCTTTTCCCGCTGGCAGCCAGAGCAACCGAACAGAGCGCCCCGGGTACCCCGGCCCGCCCCGCTCCACTCCACCCGCCTCACCCCTCCTCTCCCCGTTCAGGATGCTGCAGTATGCAGGGCTGCTGCCTCTTATCAATGGTTATGTTCACCTTGAGAAAGAAAAATATCTGAAACTTTCGCCCACAAATATAAATTGGCCCAGCATACAGTTCTCGCCGCGGGGAGAAATATTCAATAATGCACTATGAACTTAAGCAAGTTTACCGAGGTGGTTGAGAAGCCGAGGTATGTTCATATGGACCAATCGGCTTCGAGCTGTAATCCTAGGTCAGCATCAGCTCTTTTGATGCGTACGTTGCCATTGATCTCGTGGGATGGAAACTGCCCCCGAGGTGCGGCACCGGCGTGGCGTGGCGTGGCGTGGCGTGGCGTGGCGTGGCGTGGCAAGGTGAACGAGGGAAGGGAGAGACTGGAGGAGGAGGAGGGGGTGGTTGTCTTCGTCACGACAGGCAGGGAAGCCTGTGCGCTATTCTCCCCCAAGGCCGCCATGAGAGTATATCTTTTCAAAACCGCTGCCCGCAGCAATCGCATGCAATGCACCGCAATGCAGTGCCCGGCAAGGATCCCCCCTCCCCCCTTTCATTCCCGTAGACTCGTCCCCTCATCCTTCCTCCCCTCCTCTCCTGCTGAAAGGCCTTTCCTTTCGCTAATTGTCAGCGTGAGGAGCTTATAAACGCTCAATGCAGCTGACTGCCCGGCTGCATACACTGAGCAGCCGTGAGTGTGATCATCACAGAACACGAAGTATTGTCGACAGTGAAGCCCCGCTGCCCCCCCCCCCCCCCCTCCCGACAGCTCTCTGCAGTGAGCTCTCTGGTTCGCAGCCGCGGTTTCTCGTAATAACCGAAGCTCTGACACCTCGCTGATGACACGTGGCCTGGCCATCACAACAGGTTTCCACGGCCGCGGCCGTCTTTTGTTGGGGGCGATCGGATCAGATGGGCCGGCGCCCGCATCGCCGCCTCCCTGTCTCCTTTCATGACCCCATTCCAGATTTGATTTTACCGCTGTGAATATTTTCGTCACATGATGACAACTATGACACAACACATTATGACCACGGTCGACCTAGCACGGCACGGCACAGCACGGCACGGCACGACCTGCTAATGGTGCTGGGACTGCATTGTATCGGACAATCGCCTTGGATTCGTGTCCTGCACGACATTAAGGACGAGGCCATCAGACTCTTTTGATTCGACAAACGCGTCTCTTGGCTTAAAGAAAAATGAACAGGTGTTAAAATACTCTTGGCAAACCGAAATTTTATTTGAGCTTGTGCGAAATATTTTCACTGTGCCATTTAAGCCGTTTTTTGGGTGTTGAAAGCTCTGGAACTTCAAAGATTTTCCAAAATGCTGAGCTACAGTAGATTCTTTTGACGATGAAGGTTATGGAAAAGAAATTCTTTTTCCAATACGCCTGAAGGAGCGTGTTAGCCTTGCCTGAGAGTAGCACTGCAAGAGGAGTGCCTCCGTTGCCTTGCCTGAGAGTAGCACTGCAAGAGGAGTGCCTCTGCACTGCCTGATCACAGTCTCGTCCGTCGCACTCGCCTTGTCCTTGCGCAATAGGTCCAGCGAGCGTTCAACCCGCGCCGGGGAAAGGAGGGGGGGGGGGGGGGGGGGGGGGGGGGGGGGGCACAGACATGTGTGTCATGCGCACGGGCAAGGGACCTCGATAGTCATTGCATCGCAGCATGGATGGTAAATGACAAAGCGCTCCGTCCATGAAGATAAATTAAACCTGAAACTTTTATAATAAAGTATACCGAGCGGCGCCGGCTTACATCCTGCTGTTGTTTTGTGTTGCAGGTGGCCATGCTGGAGGTGTCGACGCTGGTGCTGGCGGTGCTGGCGCTGCTGGGCTCGGGCCTGGTGCTCTTCTTGTTGACGGGCGCGGTGTGGCTGGCCGCGCAGGGGCTCCGCGCCCACGTGCTGCCCCACTTCCACGCCGGCGCCGCCGACCTGGTGCAGCGCTTCGGCTCCTGGGCCGGTGAGCACTCGACGCGAAGCGGCAAACACATCCACCGCAAAAAAAAAATACCTGTTTTGAGGAGCCTTCCCGAGAAGCGCGGGAAGTAACACCAGTTTTGAAATTTTTGTGGGTACATTTGAGAGCTATGTATCAAAATGATCACGACACTCTTAAATGCATCTCTGCATAATTCTCTAAACGAGTCCCCCAAACTTTGAAACTGACCAGTGTTACTTCTTCATCCCTGTTTCTCGGGAAGGACTTCCCAAAACTGGTGTTGTTTTTAGCAGTATCGAATTCACGTAGTTCTATAGCACCAATTAATTGCATGCATTCTCTGGTCGGTGATGCCCGCATTTATTTTGCGGCCTTTCGAGTTTATTGCATAAAACGATAAACTTTTCCACTCTCAGACCGGCTGCATGCAAATATGTACGTTCCACAACTAAATGCACGTATGCGCTGATGTTTGGATTGGCTGGGACTGGTTGCTACGCGGCTCGCCAATCAGATATCTGGTCGGTTTCGACGTCTGAATTGCTCCTAGCCAAGGAGACCATGGTCGCAGCCTATTCGGGTTTCAAGCCGAGACTTCGTGTACCATACGGTCGTAACTGATATGAGTAGAACCTTTAGTGTTGAGACATATGCACTCGGTTGTGGGTATAACTGTAACAGTGGTGTCCCTCCGTTCTGTCTTGGCATTATGAACTTAATGTCGCGTCGCACGGTCAGGCGTAGTGTGCAACTCGTACGGTCAAATTAAACAGGGATTCGGGAGAGACAGACGGTGGGAGGCTGCAAGCTGCACGAGCTCAGTGGGTCAGTGGCCTGCCGATGCCCCCCCCCCCCTCTCCCCCTCCCTCTGCGCTGCAGCCTCTGGAGGCTGGTTCTGTTTCACGGTTACGTCCCCGTGAGCAGCAGCCATTACATCACCGATCTCCCACCCCGTCTCCTCTCCTTCTCGTCTCTCCTCTTATCCCCCTCCTCATAGCCACGAGAGCGTCCTTTCATTCGGAGGCCGAACTTCGTTCACGCGGTTATTGTTTTTACAACAAACGATTCATATAGGATTACACTGCGAAATCTCGACCGCAAAGATGCATTAACAAAAGAGTTCTCAGGAGAAAGTAGTCTGTCGGTTATACTAAGGATTTTTATTCAACGGATGAGATTTGTTGGTAGTGTGTGAATGAACCAACGAATTTTTATTTCTTAGGGATGCGGCGAGATGAACTAGCATTTTCGGATTATCCACAATATCCAGTTGTGACGCACAGTGTGCAAGAATTTTGCTGTCCTTCGTCAACAATGATACTAGTCCAATTCAACCGTACGTCTCCAAGAGTTCCATGGCTTTTCAGTTAAACTGGAACTAACTGCTGAACTAGCGCTACAGATTCGGCATTTCATTCTAAATGACAGCCGCAGAGTAAGTTCGTCTTGGAAAGGCGCGGTCCGAGAATGACTGAGCCTTCCCGTGCTCGGCGGCCTGGTCCCGCCTGGTCCCCACCGCTGCTCCAGAGACAGCCTTATGTCTTCGTCTCGAGACAGCGTCAAGGCCACAGCGATATCATAAATTCCTCTTTATGTTGCAGTTGTGACCGGCTCGACTGACGGAATCGGGAAGGCCTATGCTCTCGAGCTCGCCAGGAGAGGGGTCAATATCTGCCTAATTAGCAGGAGTGAGGACAGACTTCAGAAGACAGCAGCCGAAATCGGTAAGTTCCTCTTCACTGAGTGCCGAGAAATCACAAAAAGCACAGAAAAACAAAATCCAGAATCTGAAAACCCAACCCAGGAACCAAGGGTGAAAAATAATTTTTGAAAAGTTTTCTTGGTCGTTTTGACATCTAGTCTTAAACGCGTTTCGAAGCTTCCTGTTCATTTTGCAATAGGTCTCAAAATGGCTGGACTGCTCCAGATTCTGGGTTTTCATTTATTTTTTTTCTGAAGGAGATGAGAGCGGAACAGTGTTGACGAAGCGCTCTGCTGTTGCAGAATCCCGGTTTGGGGTGAAGACTATGTACATTGCGGCGGACTTCAGCAAAGGCCAATCCGTCTTCGAGAGCATAGAGGCGAGGATAAAGGAGATTCCAGTCGGTATCCTGGGTAAGTGTAGCAAGGATACCACCTTGACATCGCCTTGAAGTAACCAACTGCCTTTTAAAATACAAGGAAACGTTCTTACCTTTTTTTTATTTTTTATTTTTATTTTATTGCGTTGCTGTTGACAGTGAACAACGTGGGCAGGCAGTACACCTACCCGATGTACCTGGGGGAGGTGCCCGAGCAGGAGCTGTGGGACATCGTCAACATCAACATCGGGGCCACCACCATGATGACCAGGATGGTGCTGGAGCAGATGAAGGAACGCCGCAAGGGCGCCATCGTAAACGTGTCCTCCGCCTCCGAGCTGCAGCCCCTGCCGCTCATGACTGTGTACGCCGCCTCCAAGGTACTTACCGCTCCCATTGAAAAACAATAAAACGAAATCAGAAGTAAGTACAGGTTTTGATGAAGATTACGATGAGCAATGTACTTAAACTACAATGAGTTTGTACTTTATGTTTGTAAATTCTCACGTCAAAAATACGATGATACAGTCAGAATGCAATATGATCATCGCACTTTTATAGCAGTAGTGAAAGTTGCTCCGTCATTTGGTTACTATCCTTTCGAGCTTTCCTCGCTTTTAAGAGGTTTGATCATCTCGTTAAGAGTATGATGAAAGCTCCACCACACGTTCGCCCTCATCGCTCTTTTTAATGTCGATTTCGGGCAGTTACCGTGTAGTGAACGTACCGAGGTATTCGTCACGAGGCCAGTGTCTCTGTTTGCCCTTTCTAACGCCACTGTGCGGCAGGTGTTCGTGAAGAGCTTCTCTGACGCGCTGCGCGTGGAGTACTCGCAGTACGGCATCACGGTGCAGCACCTGCTGCCGCTCTTCGTCAACACCAAGATGAACGCCTTCAGCCACCGCCTGCAGGAGACCAGCCTGTTCGTCCCGGACGCGGAGCGGTACGCCCGCAACGCCGTCAACACGCTGGGGAGGGTGGAGGCCACGACCGGGTACTGGCCGCACGGCCTGCAGGTACAGTACATCCAGTCCCCATTTGATTATTTTGTAAATATCATATTGACACACATATCGTAGCTTCGTGGTCGTGGTCACATTAAACGGTGTCTCGAACTACGTTCAGTAATATTCGTTACCATTGGTTTCTGGGCTGGGTAGTCTGTAGTCAGGGTTTTGTTGCTTCTGTTGCCGCCGCATGGCGCCTGAACTCGAGAGATAGGCCACCCCGCAACACAGCCGTGCGTCGCGGGTCGGCCGCATTACATACCTTCCAGGCGCTCGCTGCGCAGCGGTGAACCGTGCGAGTGAGATGGAGTCTTATGGAGTTTCCGTGAGCGCGGGAGAGATGCAAGGGCCGTGATCTGATCACTGTTTGCCTCCTCTCTCGCACTCACACAAACTCCATAAGACTCCATCTCAGTCGCACGCTACCCACCCCGCCTCCGGCTCCGCATGTGTACCCGCATTACGCAACCTTGCTACATGTTGGTTGAAAGTTTGCCGCTTGGCAGGGTATTGCACCGCGTTACGTCATTCGTGTACGTCGATCTCATTACTCTTATCTTACTCATTGCAGTACTTCTTCACGGTGATTCCCCCCGTCTGGATCCGGACCTACATCGGGGCCTTCATGAACCAGACGTTCCGGAAGGACTACCTCACAGCGGCCGCCCTGTCCAACAACAACATGAAGGTGAAGGAAATCCCTCCGACTGTCGTACCGCCGCCACCGCCACCAATGCCTGTGTCAGCTGTGTCAGCAGTGTCAGCTGCGTCAGAAATGTCAGCTCTGTCAGCCTGACCTGGAGAGACTGTGGGGGAGATAGACGCCTCCCTGATCTTGTTTCTTCCCGTTAGAGAGTCCACGCTGCCGATATGGAGCTCTAACGGGCCGTTCTTCGAGCTCAGTTCTACCAATGCCCTGGAGCAGGGCAAACTCGAGAAATCTCCAAGTGACGGCAAATTAATTTGTATGGGTTTGTGAATGTATGGCGAGTGTCAAACGACTCCTTCGCAAACGTCGTTAGTGTAATCGTTATTTCTGCGTCCCAAGCAGAACAGGGAACTTTAAGGTACGTCTAAATGGTGACGAAAGGACTTTCCTTGACTTCAAGGCGTGCGCTGCCTGGTATGTCGATTCGACGTACTAATGTCGCTCAGACGCCGATTTCGGCACCACTTTATTTGAGTCAAATTCGACTCGAAAAACGACAGAAGATCGATTTTCATAACGGATCGACGTCGTTTATTTGCCAATCTTTCGCACTATTAGAGTTTTATCTTAATTTATATGTCATGCTTACATCTAGAAAATCTCTCAAGACGTTTTATTTTTGTTGTCTGTTATTTTTTATTTGATTTTACATACAAGTCCTGCGACCGTTCGACTTAGCACTGGTTTGCTCGATATTAAATGTGACTTTTTGCTACCTATGCAATGTGTTATAATAAAAAAAAGCTATGCATCGAAGTGAATTCCTTTTCTTTTGTGTCGAAGGGGATCTTTAACACATATTTCTTAGGGAAGTACCATCACCGTCAGCGTTTAGAAATAGAAGAATAAATATACGGTACACGCGACATTTCACACGCAGCTGAAATGATTTTATCTCCGATATAAGTTAGCTCATTCAAAAATTGTAAGCGACGGAGCTGCTTGCAAAAACGCATTATAAACAACTACTAAAAGAAATTTCCATGCCGTATCGCTTAAAAGGTTGGTACTTAACTCATCTCCTGAACGTTTGAAATAGAAAGTTGTATCTATCCCAAGCTTGCCGATTGGTTCAGCCAATTCTGGAGCGATCAGACTGTTCAAATAAGGTTTCATGAGTACGGTACCTGAAGTATCTCAAAAGTTCAAATAGATTCAGCGCAAGGTGATCCACCGGCACCGGGATTCACACAGCGAGATCGTTTATCGTTTGCGCGCCATTGAATTTCCCATATCGGAGGGCTACATAGTACCACCACACACCGCACCTGGTTCATCAAACGTCACAACGTAAACAAATCACAAAGTTCCAAGTTATCATCCCAGATCACATACTGTGGGATTAATCAACACTTTATTCGTCCTTGCTATCTTCCATATCAGGTTAGCTGTCCTTAATAAGTTGTCAATGAGGTCCTATATGCATAACCTAAATTCACTCATTTCGTCATTAATTCCTTTTTATTTGTAACGCAATTCCTTTTTTGTTAATTTGTTCACCTCTCTCGCACAGATCAGTATTATTATCTCGGAGAGAATTGTTTTGTTAGTACCTCACTCATTTCCGACTTACTGTTGACTCCCACGATCTTACGTGCTTTGCTATTTCTGCTTAATCCTTTCAAGTGCTGAATCAACTCCTGGTGAATAACTAGAGGATGAAAAGCTGCCTTCAGGACACTCTTCCTCTGCGTCTGTCCGCCGTCAATCGATTCAGAGCTTCCTCATTATAATTTGCCAGAATTGTAATTATTTTGTACTTTTTTTTAGATTTTCAGAAAAAATAAAATCAACTTATATCTGTTCAGAAATGGATCGCTTTGAGATCTTCAAGAGATCGAAAAGATACCTAGAGGTTCATATGAAGTGAGTGCTGTTCTCTATCTTCATGCATTTCGCTTGCTGTGTTTCCTGTTCTTACAAATTTTGCTAACTGTTCTTGCATTCTTTTCCTGTTTCAGCAAGCGGACATTCTTTCTAGCAATCATAGTCTTCGGTTTCTTGCTTTACTTTGGTCCAGGTCTATCTAGAAGGCTTTATCGTCCTCAGCAAGTAGTTGACGGTAAGATTATATTAGGATTGCTTTTGTTCATTTCAAAACCCTTCTCTATGTCTACAATTTTCTCTGTCTTAATTTTTCAGATATTGTAGAGAGATGCATGGAAGATAGACTGACGTCATTTTATACAGAGGCCTTAGAATATGATGCAAATATTGTCCACTCTCCCCCTCAAGATAATGAACATGCATACCTTCCTTATGTGGGCAATGGCCTCTTTGGACTCCCTGTAAAAAGTGATGGAAGGATCATGATACGTAACAAAAGGACCTTATCCTTGGAAGTACCAATACAACCATTAGTGGGTGTTTCTCTCTCTGGGAAGTTCAGTGAGGCAACAGTAGTACGGTGAGTCAAAAACAATTGAAATGCTGCATGTCCCAGTACCCTGTTCTGTAATTTTGTATGAAAATTAAGACCTTAATTTTATGTTTTGATAATGTTTCATTTTAACTGTCTATTTTTTTTTTCTTGCAGTTACCTCGATGGTGTAGTGTATCGCTACCAATGTATGGGTATGGGATTGTATGTCAAATACCAGTATTATGCCCATCGTACCATCCCGGGTCTTCTTGTTCAAGAAATCAAGGTTGTGAATCCGTCCGATTCCAATCTGAACCTTGATGTGTCTCGCTCTTCTCCTCAAAGCTCTTGGCTGTCTACATCCAACACCATTAGGTCTTTGTAATTTCATGCTCAATTTTGTCTTGTGAGAAATTATATTCTTTCTGACATTCCGTATTTTGTCCATCAGACTACAGCATGGTGCCAGCCAAGCAGAGTTCAGAGTGTCTAAAGGTCATATTAACATTGATACTGACCAAGTTGTAGCTGTTGCTGCTGTGTCTAGTTCAGTTCCATCTATTCTTGAGGTATTCTAGTTCTTCCTTTCCTACCACTTTATTTAAAAATACGATTCAGAATTGAGGATTGTCATGAAGCTTTTCCTTAAATGTTTTTAATTCTTCAATCTTTTCTTGTAGGTGAAAGCCCGTAATCATGCAAATATTGTCATATACAGTACAATTGCATATTCGAAGCCCATGTCCTCTGCTGAATACTACTCCTCTAAAAATTTGGTTGAAAACCAGGCCATACAGGTAAATTTTTGTGTACATTTTCTTTTCTTCTTTGTCACAAAAGTGACAAAGTCTGAATGCATTTTTTCTTACATTTGTTCTTGATTACAGTACATGAAAGATGCGCTATTGAAAACAACTAGCTCTTTGAGGCATGATCATTCTTCTGTTTGGAACCAGTTATGGGGCACTGGTTTGCGAATCAGTAATTCTTTGGCTGCTGGCGCCCTCAATGGTCACCTGATCAATGCTACAATGTATCATGTTCTTTCTCAGACACCATCTCCATTTCATGTTGAAAATGCTAATGCTTCTACCAAGGAACAAGTCATGAGAAGTCTGGCCTACACCGAGGGGTGCTACTCCAGTTATCACACTCTGTAGGATGAATATGAACTGTTACAGGAATTAACATTATCAGGAACAATAATCAGGTTAACTATTCACGTTTTATTTCTTTGTCTTTCAGCCAAGCAGACAATTTATGGAAAGATCTTTCATCACTGTCTGAAGTGAATAATGTTGTCTCCAAATGGATTCTCACCTTAGAAAAACAAGTAAGCTGAGATTTTTCTTAAAATTTGTATCAATGTATAAAATGGACTCAGGTTATATCATGAAAATCTACAATAAATATCACTTTCCATGTAGGGTTGTCACAACCTTGTGAAGGCTGGGGCTCTAGGCATAGTTCAAGCTATGGTACTGAGCTTTGGAGGCTTGCGATTCAGTAAGCAGCACTTGGAATTCAACATCCACCCCAAGTATCTTCACAGGGATCTTGATTTCAGGTATATTTTCAAGAACATATTTGCCTTAGATCTTTCGTTTTTTTTTTGTTTTTTTTATCTATCAGATTTGAAGATTATAGTTGTAATGTATTTTTCTGCATCACCAGACGTCTGAGTTATGGAAATTCAAGCCATGTCAATATTAGTGTTGTTGTCCAGGAAGACAACCACGCACTGCTGTATGTGGCTCTTGATCGTAGTGACAAAAACTACTATGCATGTGATGGTGGTTGTCTGGACAAACCTGTGCAGCTTGGGTAAGTCATTTTCCGCAAACTAATTTGGAAATATTGCATGTATAGCCTCTCTTTACTTATTTCTTTGAATGCTATTCTTTCTGCTCTCAGCCCTGAAAGAATCCCATTTCCTGTGAAGTTGACTGAACCTGTCACTGCCATCTTGTACATCACTTATGACCGTCAGCACATGGAAGACTTACGACACGCGATTCATGTAAAAGAAATAGTTGAAGGTAAGACTTTTAACTCTTGTTTGGAAATTGGAGGTTTTTAGAAAGTGTGCAGTTTGTTTTCAATGGATAGTGTAATTGAAATGCCTGCTAGTTGTGTTTCTAATCTTGATTATTTTTTATTGTTTTTGTTTACAGCTCCTGCTTTGGAGCATCATGTCATTGCATTACATAGACATGGACATCATCTAGGAGGTCTTCCTACCCTCTTCTGGGTTTCTATAGGCGTTTTGATTGTTGTTTTTCATCTGTTTCTCTTTAAACTCATATATAATGAATATGGAGGTTCATCTGATAGATTTAGAACTCGGTATGGCAAACTATAAGGACTCACTTAATTCAATGACAGTACTATTTTCATAACTTTGCTGTGATCTCTCCATCCATTCTTAACGCTTAACTCTTTGTTATGACATTGCTGTCTGTAAACATCACATGGAAGACAAGGAGCCATGTAGTGAGTCAGGTATTTCAAGTTCACTTGATTTTGTTTTCTTAATCTTAATGACTACAATGTTTGTTTGTTTTTCTTTCTTATTAATTATTTATGGGTGTTGTCACCGAATTATTTCACATTTTTGTTGGCCAATGCTGTTGTAAAAATTTTATGCTGACGAAGTCACACGTACCTATGTCATCGCTCCCGAGTTTTGTTTTTCTTGTTTGATTGAGATTTGTTATGTTTAGTATTAGCTCTGCTTTTATTGCACATTTCAAACAAATTTAATGAATGGCATTTAGCAGAGTATGGTTCTGCAAATCATTCCAATTAGAATGATATCAGGTTTACTCCATTAATTTATTATAGTTTTGTGATTCCACTCCATGATACTCTTTTAATGACAAGTAAAACAGTGTTAAAAATCCAGCAATTCTTCTTAGATTGCAGTGATGATTGTTCTTTCTATGTTTTGTAGAAATGGTTAGAGTTCTCTGTTTCTATACAACTTGCAAGTCAATTTGGCGAGGTTTATGCAAATTATTCAACGCGAACTTATTGTGCTAGTCGGTTCTTAAATTAATTATTTATATTTATATTGTAAGTTAAGATACTTCTTTGAGAAGTTTTGGTTCTAACAAAGTAGTGAAGACTGAAAATAATATCCAGCTATAATAACAGTCAGGCTTGCTGCTCCTGGAGAGTGGTGTTTAATCTTTCCTTAGAAGCCAGTGACCAATGTAAATGATTGTAATTTTAGTTCTGACTGCAGTGAGTAACCATTTTGTGTATCATGCCAGTTCTTCATTTGTTAGATAACTTTAAGCAATTTTGCTGGATTCATCTATTTTGTGAGATTGTATTTGATCAACCAATTGAATAATTTTTTTAACTTATTTTGTGTCCAAGTATTATTTGAAATGCTGTGTTATATCTAGGCGATTGTGTATTCTTTAGGTATTCAAGAATCCAGCAAACATGGCCAGTCAAGTCTTTTGATTTATTTTCAAAATAGTGTCATTGTATGGTTTGTTTCTTTCGGATGAAACAGATCAAAATCATGATCGTTAAAATTGAGTGCCTTGAGTGGCCTTCATCTCTCTTTAAGTCTGAAACGAATAAGGCATAATCATTATTCTGTTTGTGCGGATCTCAAGACTCCTTACTTGCTGCAAACTTACAGTCTGAATGTTATTAAATATAATTGAATTTTTACGTATTGATATTGGTGCAAAATTTTTTAGTTGGAGCAATTGTATTTCCATTTGATACTAGATTTAAATTATATTCCTAAGAAAAATTTCAGCTGTCTGTTTTCAAACAGATTTGCTGCATAATGAGTTCCATAACATTTGAATGTAAATTTGATTCTGAATATCTTGAAATAATGTGATATTTAAATTGTAAGATTATTTTCTGATGGAAGCATTGTTCAAAGTCTTCCATGGGTTCTGTAAGCATCCCATATTTCATTCAACAATCGTGTCTAGCAGTTCATTTAAGAAAATATTTTGACTGTTAAAATACTTTTAATGTTCCAGTTTGCATTGTTTGTGCTAACAAGCATTGAAGCTACATTACTGTTTTGTAAATTTATGCAATGTTGAAGTGAATTTTAATGTACATACTTTGAGTTATGCAAATGTTCGTGTTAATAAAAAATTACCTCAATTTCAATAATTGACGAATATATGAGGATACCTGCTTCCCTTTTAAAATATTGAGGGATGTGCACTTTGCTCCTTGAGGGTGTGGAGTTCGAAGCTATAAGCGGTCGTCTGTCGCCCAGCCATGTGCAAGAAGGTGGCAATGGGGGGGGGGGGGGGGGGGGGGGGGGGGGGGGGGGGGGGGGGGGGGGGGGGGGGAATGCTTGCCTCGCCCTGATAAAGCGCCGCTCGGAA
This sequence comes from Aptinothrips rufus, assembly GCA_902196195.1. Lineage (NCBI taxonomy): Eukaryota > Metazoa > Arthropoda > Insecta > Thysanoptera > Thripidae > Aptinothrips > Aptinothrips rufus. The sequence goes on along the minus strand of CABIKL010000808.1, from coordinate 2,456 downwards.
GGGAAGGCGTGAGGCGAGGGGCGGAGATGCGGAAAACTCATTTTCCCGCTCACCAGCTTCCGAATTGCTCCGTTATTAGGTTGCGGGGACACTGGTGCCCCCCCTCCATGTCTCCAGCTGTGGTTACGTAGTGTACTGCCCGGAAATACTACAACAGAAATACAACCTGAAATACTTTTCACAATCTCGTAGTGCGTTATTCATTTTCCCCTTCTCTTTCGGCTCTGGTGCAGTGCGTTTTAGGGTTCGTCCATAAATTACATCAGACAAAACTGACCCGTTTTTTGACACTCTTCTTCCCCCTCGCAAGGCGGCATAACTTCAAAGAACAAACCGATTGTGAAAATCATTTACAATTCTGTCGCTACAATATTTGAATATAAATGAGGAACTAACATTACATCACCCTGCTAAGATGACATGTTGCAGAATGCAGCTGGGTTTAGATGTTGTTTGGCTACTAGATACTCCTTCTGGTGTCCTCCGGCTCGTCAACCTGGTCGCTGGGTGTAGCGCGCCACTTTGTTTTCATCCTCCAGTGGGTCGGGACGCAGCTGCTCTTATCAACCGCAGAGGGGATGCCACCCTGTGCTCGCCCCTGAACCACTTGGAACACAGGGAGGGGGAGGGAGGGGGAGGGTGGCCCTCGTCAGGGGAGGCGGCGCACCCGCTCAAGGCGCCCGCAGTCACACCGGAGCTCCTGACGCCGTGGCATCCGCTGGACCCGTCTCTGAGGTAGGCTGCAGCCACACTGCAGCTACTCTTCAAAAAACTCAAACCGCGCGATTGCGAGGGAAATCGCGCTTCCAGGAGGTCAAGTGTAAAGAGCGTCCGAACTTCGCGGAGTAGTTCAGAGACCCACCCAAAACACGTGCGATTCCCCGGTTTCAGGGGACGTGTCCTAGTTGCGGGTATGTTTTCTCACTTGTTTCCGGGGGGCGCCTCCTAGAATGTTATGTTGTTTTGATGTTCAGTGTCATGGCTGAGGTGGCGGCGCAGCGGCTGCGTCAGACCCTGGCGAAGGCGGGCGTCCTCCACGGCGACCTGGTCCGGCTGCAGGGTGCGCGTCGTCTGCTGCAGTGCGTCGACGAGCAGCCCCTGGTCAGCTTCCCCAGCCGATCCTGGCCCCAGCATTGGCCCCGGCCGTGGCCCCGGCCCCGCGGCAAGGCGGCTGGCGCGGGGTCCCTCCTGGTCGCCCTCCTGGCCTGCGCGCTCTACGCCTGGCTCTGCTGGTGGCCCTACCACCGCAACAGGGAGGTGAGTGCGGGGGAAGTGAGGGGTGTACGTCGAAGAGGGTGGCTAACCCATTTTAAAATCAAGTGAGCGCCAGATAGGGCGCCCTGTGACTGGTAACGAGTCGGCGGGGGCTTCATGCCGTTGCAGTGCCTGCTGGAGGTGCCCGACACGCTGACGCTCATGACTCGACCCCCCGTGGACTGCTCCATGTGTCACGGCGTGTCGCAGGTGGACCGCGCCAAGGCCATTACGCCGATGGAGTTCGAGGAGCGGTGAGCATTGACCGGAGTCTGCGGAACTATAACTCTTGTGCGATTAATAAGACTGAATATAATGGACTCTGTCCAGGTACGCCTACTCCGGCCGGCCAGTGGTGATCCAGGACGCCATGCAGAACTGGACCGCCCCGTCGACCTTCTCCTTCGACTTCCTCAAGAGCCTGTACATGGAGTCGCTCACGTCACCTGACTCGCCGCAGGACCGCTGCCAGTTCTTCCCGTACGGCACGGACTTCCGTGGGCTGCGGGAGGTGTTCGACATGGACCCGGACAGGGCGGCCATGAGGCCCGGCTCCAAGCCCTGGTACGTCGGCTGGTGAGTACAAAAAGCGGCCAAAACATGGACGGCCCCTTAATTATTTTGATTAGGAGTTTATTTTCTTCTTCTTTTTTTTTCCAGGAGTAACTGTGACGAGCGGGTCGCTCGGGAGCTGCGCGCACACTATGGCCGCCCCTACTTCCTGCCCAGCCTCTCCGAGAACAAGAACGTCGACTGGATCTTTATGGGCAGCAGCGGATATGGCGCGCAGATGCATGTGGGTACCGACGACTGGGATCCAGGTAGATTCGGCCTGTTTACAAGAACTGAAGTATTGGTTTTCCTCCAGGTGGACAACGTCAGACACCCTTCGTGGCAGGCACAGCTCCGTGGAGCCAAGCTATGGTCTCTTCAGCCTCCACCCGAGTGTCTCTACGAGTGCCATATCTTCTCAGTCGTCGTCCAACCAGGAGAAATCAGTAAGTATTTAAAAAAACAACAGGAGTATTGCTTCTGATGTGAGATACTGAAAAAATCGTCGAAAAAATGAAATAAACTGAAGAAGTGGAAAAACATTCCGATACCGGGAATCGAACCCGAGCCTCCTGGGTGAGAGCCAGGTATCCTAGCCACTTTTTTTTTTTTTTGAAAAAAAAACTTTATTTATAAACTTGTTTTATAAA
>CABIKL010000807.1:0-18889 GCA_902196195.1 Aptinothrips rufus | reverse complement strand
ACGATGTTTACCATCCGCTTTTGGTATTCTTGACTTCTTCTCAACTTCCGTTCTGGCTATCTCCGGACTACCCTATTACCTCGAGTAGGCGGGGTAGGCCGGGTAGGCCTGGGCATCAACTACGTTTATTCTGACTATTTTCCACATTTTGAAGCGAACTCATCCTATTTGGACCTCGTTACGTTTTAAATTTACAACATTACAGAATTGCCGTTTTAGAGTTTTCTCCTGGTAAAAAGAAGTCGCAGTTGAGGAGCTAGGGTTGGTGTTGGTAAAGCTCGCTTTATGTTGGCTATGGTGAGACTAACCGCCAAGCGATTCAAACGTCGACAAAATTGAATGTTGAAGTGCTAAGAGCTTGCAAATCTTGGAAATAAATCACCTAAACCGAAAACCTCGCAAAATGGGTGAGTTGATCTTAAAGTTTGAGTTAGATATTGGCATTGGATAATGAAGTAAAGCAGGAAAGTTTTGATTTGAAAGAGTTTTCAAACAGGTGCCTATATCTGTAGCTCGTCGTGATGAACGGTTATTTATTGACATTTGTTTGGCAGTTTCTTCTCGGCGGGGAGGTCGATCTCTAACCCGAAGAGACGCAGAACGGGGAAAAGTTTTAGAGGCTGTATTGAGGCATGAGAGAATAATGCTACTGAAATATGCCTTCCTGCCCCCTGACCAAGTGCGAGGGAGGGTCCTTAAAACGATTGGGGTCCCCAGCACTTGGAACGGTCGAATAGACTGGGCCAAGATAAAGTAAGTGTCGTAGTCCTATCCCTTCTTTGCTTAGCCGTGTTCTTCAATACTGAAATTCCTCATCTACCTCAAATGTCACTTAAGGCCGAAGCGAAAGAACGCAGCGACATCGTTCGCGTTGTTCGTCTTCGCATACTTTGGCTTCGTCTTTAAGTGAAGTAGTGAAGTGAGTAGTTTAGTGAAGAATGGTTCATCCGCCAGGCCCGGTTTCAAGGTGACAGTTCCCGACCCTCCCGAGCTGCTGGGAGCCAACCAGTACAAGCCACACAATAAGTTCTTCAAGAGGGGACTTGGAGTCCGGATCGATCTGCCTCCGATCGTGAAAAGACTCCTCTTCGTGCAGAGAATGTTTGGCATCCCCAGCGTGGCCGTGGAAGATGACACATGTCGATCCGCCAACGTGACAAGGGTAAGGGTAAGGAGCTGGCATTGATGGTCGACGCAGGGTTGGTACATAAGGCCTGGAAGTCAGGAAAGTCACGGAAAATCAGGGAACAAAAAGGCGCTCAGGGAACTCATGGAAAAGTCAGAAAATTTCGTAAAAAAAGGGGCCGAGAAGAAGCCCGACGGCTTGTTTTCGGTTGAAGGCTCAGTAAGCGCTTGTTGATGCTTGCCAAACCACAGACGGCTCCTTGAAACGATGTCGATTCGACTTGATTAAAACTAAATCAATTCGACCTGGTTGCGACGTGCGCTGCTTTAGATCTTCAATCTTTCATTTCGGCCTGTTATCACTCGAAAACCCATTTATCTTTAAAAAGTACGTGACTCCTGACTTTATTTTTATTTTTCGTTGTTAGGCGTCTCGTGCGTCTCGGCAACCGAGCGCCGGAAACACCCCCGACGTGCGAGCAGACCGCAGGGAGAGCGCCGCTGCCCTCAGGGAGAAGGCAAGGAGGGCTCTATTTCCACCCAGCCCTGAATCCGAGCTGGACCTCCCCGGCACCAGCAGGAGCCCCCCGCGCAGCGTCTCCCCGAGGAGGAGGGCGCCCAGCGCGGCGCAGAGAGCCCCGAGCAGCAGCCGCCCGCAGAGACGTCGAAGTGACGCCCCTGCAGCCAAGGATGTAGCCAAGACCGTAGCCAAGAATGTAGCCAAGGTCTCCGATGCTCACCCTGGGGATCGCCCTGGTGCTCGTCCTTTGCCGTCTCCTGCACCTAAGCCAGTAGCCAAGCTCCCTGATGCACACCATGGGGCTCGCCCTGGGCCGTCTCCTGCTGCCAAGGCTGTATCCAAGGCTGTAGCCAAGACCGTAGCCAAGAATGTAGCCAAGGTCTCCGATTCTCACCCTGGGGATCGCCCTGGTGCTCGTCCTGGGCCATCTCCTGCACCTAAGCCAGTAGCCAAGCTCCCTGATGCACACCATGGGGCTCGCCCTGGGCCGTCTCCTGCTGCCAAGGCTGTATCCAAGGCTGTAGCCAAGACCGTAGCCAAGAATGTAGCCAAGGTCTCCGATTCTCACCCTGGGGATCGCCCTGGTGCTCGTCCTGGGCCGTCTCCTGCACCGAAGCCAGTAGCCAAGCTCCCCGATGCACACCATGGGGCTCGCCCTGGGCCGTCTCCTGCTGCCAAGGCTGCAGCCAAGGATGAAGCCAAGGTCCCTGATGCACGTCCTGCGGGTCATCCTGGGCCGTCTCCCGGAAGTTACGGCCGATTTGAAGCGGCCACGCCCGCGCCGGAAAAAACTAATCGCCGCCATCAGGTAAGAGACGCCATCGCAGAACCTTCCTTCCTGCCCATAAAACTGTTTTCAGAGACTCACTATCTTACTAGCCTAATCAGCTGCCATACCTACTTGGCTTGGAGTAGAACCGTTCCACATCTAGTGTCACCTGCATCGATTAGCTATCGTTTCTGAGAGAAACCTAGCATGATCAGTGGTCACTATTTGCTGTCTTGGACTGCGTCGTCTTTGCTTAAAAGCACAGCGTCATACGTGTCTTTGCGCTGCTGGGGCAGACAATCACTCGGGTATGGTATGGTACCCCAGTGAACCAATTTTAGAATATAACGCAACGTTCTCTGAACAGTTCATCACGGAAATGAGAATGAGTGGTGAGCAGTTGCCATTGTGGCAGCACACTGGGCGCCTGATAAGGTCAGGGTAGGCAACCCTGCACGACATAGTTGCATTGCAGGCGTGTCCACCTCACAGGGGCTCGCTGCGATCCAGAGCTTAGTTCGCTCATTAGATTGTGACTGGCACGAAATTTGGTTGGAAACTGGAAGTGAGCGCGGTAATAAATTTGTTGGGATGTGCTTGTTGTCATTGTCTCTCGCGGACTGGTGTATGGGCAGACAACAAGGACTGTTTTCTAAATACATCCTTTGCTCATTGATTCAGGTGCACTTCTATAAAATTTTCACAACCGTAGTTAAGGAAATTATTGTATTTTCCACGCTTCATGGCTCATTACGTATTGTATTCTAAAATAAAGAATTTGACTTTGGATTCGAGTGTATGAGATAATTTAATATATTTTTGGAACAAGCAAGTAGTTAACTTAGGGTTCATTTTTGTCTCTATCTCGACTTGTGTGTCTCCGCAGCGAGGACCCCATGCACCTGCTGCTGCCGAGGCTGCCGAGGCTGCCGAGGCTGCGGTGGTCAGCTTCACGGTCAACTTCACCCCCGCCACCGAGGCGCGCGCCGACTTGAAGCGACACGGGGCGGGCGTGCTGACCCCGCCACCCGAGGCGAAGCGCAGGAGGGCCAGCCCCTCGGCCAGCCGCTCGGCCAGCCCGCCACACGACAGCACACTGGATGACGTCATCGAGTCGTCGGCGTCCACCCTGATCCTGGCGCCGCGAATGCAGCAGCCCTTCGCGGCGCCCCTGCCAGTGTCTGTCCACCCGGAGCTTGCCGACGGGAAGCCAGGGGCTCAGCCAGGGGCTCAGCCAGGGGCTCAGCCAGGGGCTCAGCCAGGGGCTCAGCCAGGGGCTCAGCCAGGGGCTCAGCCTGGGGGGCTCCCGGAAAGGGCCGGCGACGAGGCCTGGAGCGAGGATGATATCGAGTCGCAGCCAGGCGGGTCTGCCGACCAGTTCAATGAGGCCCTGAGGGCAGAGGCCGCCCGCCGGGGCCCCAGCCTGGAGGAGGCCAAGTGGAGTCAGAGCCTCAGCCTAGGGTCGCCGGCGAACAGGAGCCCTCTCCTCTCCAGCGGGGAGCGGCAGCCTCGTGACCGCAGTGCGGGACCCTCCGGAAGGCGGAGCAAGCAGTCCATCTCGTCCCAGCTGGCCAAGCGACAACTCTTCGCCGGGGACCAACATGGCGCCGAGACCGACGATACTCCACGCCGCGACCCAAGCCCTCCCATATCCCTCAGCCCGCGGTCTGACTCCATTCAGGAGCGCGGCCAGGATGAAGATGGCTATGACTTGCCTTCGCCAGGCGGTCCGAATATCACATGGTCTTCGAAGGCGAGCATCGGCAGCGAGCCTCCTGTGCGGCGCAGGCCGGTCATTGAGTGGGACAGCGCCAAGTCACCGGGCATTGGTCCTGTGGGGTCTGCAGTGTCCTCCATCAACTCTTCACTCACGAGAGAGCTGGAGCTGCTGCACATGCGCAGCAGAAGGGCAAGCCCTCGGGCAAGCCTGGGCGGCGAGACGGATCCTGACCGCCAGGTGTCGCTGCTGGCCGCGTCCGAGCGCGCCCGGCAGACTCGCGGCCGAGCTCGTAGCTCTGCTCGCAGCTCCCGCAGCAGGAGCTCAAGCAGGTCCACCCCGCGCCGGGGGCCCTCCCGCGAGGCCTCCGAGTCCGACGGCAGCAACACTGACGACACCCTCCGCGACCGGGAGAGGGCGCGACGGCAGCGCAGGGAGAGCCGCGAGCGGCAACGAGACCTCTCCTCCGACAACCAGGAAGAACCTCCCGAGAAGACAACCAGGAGGAAGAGCAGGGCGGAGGGTGAGCACGTAGGCCGCGCACTCAGCTTAGCGTACAACGTGCCATGCCCCCTCCCCTCCCCTCCACAACCAACCTCATCGAGCTCAGAGAATGATGGCAAACTGAGTGTGTCTGTGACTAAGTGGTACGGCCACTTCGCCGAGTCGAAGCCTCGCATGCGAGTCCCCTCCCCGCCCGTGGCGGTGGACACTACTTCTGGATCGGACAGTGGTCCGCCGGCTGGGCGCACCGCCATGGAGAGCACGTCAGAAGACTCGTCCGAGGATGTGGTGCAGCCGACGCAAGAGGTCGCCGCCCCGCTGCCCACGCCACGGCGCCGAGCTCAATCGATTGCTGCAGTGCCGTCCCCACAGCCCCGCATGCCGGCGCGCCCCAAGATGAGCGTCAGCGACTTCTCTTTGATCCGCCAGCTGACGCCCTCTAGCGGAGACAGTGACAACCACTCCGAGGGAGGCAGCGTCCACTCCGAGGGAGACAGCGTCCACTCCGAGGGAGGCAGCGTCCACTCCGAGGGAGGCAGCGTCCACTCCGAGGGAGGCAGCGTCCACTCCAGGTCCCCGAGGAAGTTGACTCAGACCGCTGAGAGGACATCTGGAGCCAGGCAGGACGAGCATGAGGACTCGGACGAGCTGCTCGACCTGAGCGACGTCAGCCTCACGGACATGAGCCTGGACGACGGGGTGTGGCAGCTCTCCAGCTCGAGGTCCCCGTCGAGGACCCCGCTGAGTAGCTCCCACAGCTCGCAGCTCTGCGACACGCCACGCCGCCAGCGCGGCGCTCTGCGTCCCAGGAAGCTGAGGCTGAGCCGGCCGCCGACACCGCCGACACCTTCAGGGCTGCTCACCCCCAGCCGCCGGGCCACGCCCCGAGCACAGCCACCACCCCGCCGATCTAGCTCGAGCTCCACGGGCACCTGGAGCAGGCGCCCACTGCGGAGCCCCCCGCCCCCGCCCCCGGGCAGCGCTACCCGCCGCTCCTCAGGGAAGACCAAGACAGCAGGCTCGCCGCGACAGGTACAGTGCAGAGAATGTCTCACTGGTCCTTTATTTTTATCTAGCTTAGATGGGGGGAAATAAAATCTTCAAACAACAGGGAGGAAGTTGAACGGCCTCTACCTATTATTGTAGCTTAGATTTGAACCCACGACGAATATACATCTGTTTGCTAATCGGGTGTGAAGTCGATGACGTCATCCATCGTCACCCGGCTGCGAACAGCTCAGAGTGCTCAGAGGGCTCGGTTGCCTACTGCGCCTTACTGGAGTGACTGCAGGCGCGCGGGGCGCGGGGCGGGGAAAGGCCGCATGGCAGTCGAAGGTGTTCCCGTGAGGTGCCGTAGTGCTTACTCAGAAAACCAAAACCCAGGTTATGTCACAACTCAACCCGGAAACTAAGGGTAAAAAAATATATTTGGAGGTCTAGGGATGCGAATCCCTAGGTGTCAAAATGTCCTCCAAAACTATTTTCCCCCCTTGGGTTCTGGGTTAGATTCCCCCAGAATCTAGGTTTTTGACTTTTCTGTGTATCCGTGCCTTGTAGTTTAACCGAGTTCAATGCTCATTTTGTATATTTCATTTCAGGCACCGCCGAGCGACTCCAGAGCAACGAAGTTCTCCTGCTCCACAGGGAGCCGGGTCAAATCCAGCGTGGGCAGTCCTTCGGTGCTAGTGCTTCGGCAAAGGCAGGAGACCTCATCTTCCATCTCCATCTCCTCAATAAGCTGCCTCTCAGACCAGGTACCTCACGACTTAACTGAGATCACTGGAGATAGGAAAGAGTTCTAGAGTCTTTTGAAAACTATCTGTAGAACAAGTGCGCTTTGGAAAAGCATACAAACTACACTTTACCTATGTATTCATTGCATTGATCATGTTATTGGATCTGCGCGTTTTTACAGTCCAATCTTCCCTTATTGTTGCAGGTTCCTGTTGATGAATCATGGAACAATATCTATGATTTATATGAGTAGTTTTAAAGTCGTTAATTTTTTGTTTGAGAACAAATCATTTTTTCTTCATACTCTAAACCTTCCTGAGCTTTGATTCATCAGAACGCAAGATATTTTTATTTTTTATTAAAAGACAAATTGTTGTACAAAAATGTTTTATTTAGATATTAAATAATTTATGCGATCTTATAATCTTAAATGATATATAAAATGATATGGAAAAAAATGAGTTTTAACCAGAAAAAAATACATTGGTATAAAGCTTTAAAAAAGGAGAGAGTGTTTTATAATCTACTCTACCCGCTGATGCTTATTGACTGCGCTTAAATCACATTGCTGCAACACACAAGTCTCAAAACCACAAACTTCTGCAGACTTTCGTGTCAAATAGTCATGTTTCTTTTAAATCGACGCTAAACTGGGAAAAGTATGAGCAAATCAAACAGCGTGGAGAAATGCCTACAGTTTTGTAAGCAAACTTCGATCTCTTTTGATGAGTTTTCTAGTCGAAAGAGTTTCGCGATGGTTTATTTGCCAACACTGCGTCCAAGCTAGTCCACCTCCTCGACGGTGGGACCCTTGCCGCCGGCTCCCGCCCCGGCGCCCGCGCCGCCCTGGTGCAGCTTCACCATGATGGGGCCAACGTCCGCCTGGAGCTCCTTGAGCTTGGCCTCGAACTCCTCCTTCTCGGCCAGGGTGTTGGCGTCGAGCCAGGCCAGCACGGTGCTGCACTTGTCGGCGACGGTCTTCTTGTCATCCTCGGTGAGCTTGCCTGCCGCCGCGTCCTCGGCCGCCTGCTTCACGCCGAAGGTGTAGCTCTCGAGCGCGTTGCGCGCCGCGACCCTCTCCCGCTGCTTGTCGTCCTCGTCGCGGTACTTGTCGGCCTCGGCCAGCATGCGCTCGATCTCGGCCTTGGACAGGCGGCCCTTGTCGTTCTGGATGGTGATGCTCTCGGAGCGGCCCGTGCTCGTGTCCTTGGCGGACACGTTGAGGATGCCGTTGGCGTCGATGTTGAAGGTGACCTCGATCTTGGGCACGCCGCGCGGCGCGGGCGGGATGCCCGTCAGGTTGAAGTTGCCGAGCAGGTTGTTGTCCTTGGTCATGGCGCGCTCGCCCTCGTACACCTGGATGTTGACGGAGGGCTGGTTGTCGGAGTATGTCGTGAAGGTCTGCTGCTGCTTGCACGGGATGCGGCTGTTGCGCTCGACCAGCTTGGTCATGACTCCGCCCGCCGTCTCGATGCCGAGGGACAGCGGTGCCACGTCGACGAGCAGCACGTCCTGGATCTGCGAGGAGGTGTCGCCGCTCAGGATGGCGGCCTGCACCGCCGCGCCGTACGCCACCGCCTCGTCCGGGTTGATGGACAGGTTGAGGGCCTTGCCGCAGAAGAAGTCCTGCAGCATCTTCTGGATCTTGGGGATGCGGATGGACCCGCCCACGAGCACCACGTCGTGGATGGCGCCCTTGTCCATCTTGGCGTCCTGCAGCGAGCGCTCGACGGGTGCGAGCGTCGACCGGAACAGGTCCATGCAGAGCTCCTCGAAGCGCGCGCGCGTGATCTTGGAGTAGAAGTCGACGCCGTCGTGCAGCGCGTCGATCTCGATGGAGGCCTCCGTGCTGGAGGAGAGCGTGCGCTTGGCTCGCTCGCACGCCGTGCGCAGGCGTCGCAGGGCGCGCGTGTTGCCGCGCAGGTCCTTCTTGAACTTGCGCTGGAAGTCCTCGGCGAAGTGCGTCACCAGGCGGTTGTCGAAGTCCTCGCCGCCGAGGTGTGTGTCGCCCGCCGTCGACTTGACCTCGAACAGCGCGCCCTCGTCGATGGTCAGCACCGACACGTCGAACGTGCCGCCGCCCAGGTCGAAGATGAGAACGTTACGCTCCCCCTTGAGGTTCTTGTCCAGACCGTACGCCAGCGCCGCGGCCGTGGGCTCGTTGATGATCCGCAGCACGTTCAGGCCGGCGATGGCACCTGCAGCAGCACGTCAGAAACCTTGTAGTGCAGCTGAGAGACTCTAAGGCAGGTAGTGCACCAGCAGCTGTGCTCAGAAAACAGACGGGTGTGCTAGCTGTTCATCAAAAAAGCGTTATGTCGTCTGTAATTTAACATCCACTTACCAGCATCCTTAGTGGCTTGTCTCTGGCTGTCGTTGAAGTAGGCTGGTACTGTGACTACAGCATCTGTGACTTTCCCGCCCAGGTAGGTCTCGGCGATTTCGCGCATCTTGCTCAAAACCATCGAGCTGATTTCCTCAGGTGCGAAGGTCTTCTTCTCTCCTTTGTATTCAACCTGCGAGGTTAAACACTTGAGATGGTTATGTCGGAAAACAAATAAATTATTTCACTCCTGCTGGTGCTTGAATTCGAAAATTCGAATCAGTGCATTACTGTCTGACGTAAAGCTCTTATATGGGGGAAACTGTGGTGAAAGAGGGTTTGATGATTCAAATCCCACAGACAGCATATGGTACTACTGTTTTTGTTCATTTTGCTCAATTTAATCCACGTTACCTGGATTTTGGGTTTGCCGCCGTCGTTGACGACAGTGAAGGGCCAGTGCTTCATGTCAGCCTGGATCTTTGGGTCGTCGAAGCGCCGCCCAATGAGTCGCTTGGCGTCGAACACGGTGTTCTTGGGGTTCATCGCCACCTGCAGGCGAAGACAAGCTTTACAACATATTCAATCGCGGACGATGTTAAAGATCTTGTTGCCAGGCACTAAAAATATCTAGATGAGGTAGCTACAGAAAATATCATCTATTGCATATATTTATACTTTTGTCGTGATGTTTTAATTTAATTTGTATTTCCTCCTCGTCACGTTTATGTGTTTTCGACGGTTTTCGACGGCAAGGCAGGTACTTTTGTGACTGTCTTCTGTCTTGTTCTGCTTTATGTACCTCCGCGACTTCCTCCTGCCTCCTCCCTCTCTCCTCTCCCTTTCTCGCAAACATTCTCATTTTTCACGAGCAAAATACGGAGAGAATCACTGCTGTGTTCTCCTCTAATTGTAAATAACACGAGACTTGATACTGTTTACTTCACTTCCCCTGACCTCTGCTCTCAGTGATGACGTGATGATCGCCGGTGAAAGTTTTCTGCCCCCCCCCCCCCCCCCCCCCCCCCACGAACAGTTTCATTAACAATTGCGGCTATTTCCTTCGCGGTTATATGTGGTCCGCTGACCGCATATCTCTTGAAATAGTTCTGTGTTGGTGGAGGGGGGGGGGGGGGGGGGGGGAGGATCCGCGAGATGCGAGCCGAGAGGGAGCCTCACGTATCCTCCCGGCGCGTGGCCGCGTGGCGTGGGTGATCACCGTCAAACACTCGTCTCCTTCTGCTAGTTAATGCCGAGAGTTGCACTCTACTCTCAGCCTCTCAGGGCCGCGCTCAGGGCGTGTTCTCTCGTGGAATGATACACAAGGCCGGCTAAATGGAAGACAATATTAAACTTCTTTCTTTTTATTGCTTCTTTATTCGATGCTTCTGACAGTTTTGTGACAAGCATGTGAAATGAAATACTGATACGAAACATGTCGCTACGCTGAACCAAAGTTGCTAACGCCAATATCAAACACGCTCGCTCTCTGTAATCTCTGGGCTCGATGATGGCGCTTTGAACTGTGCTTCTCTCGTCGATGTTCAAGTCTAACATTGTATATGAAGTGAGTCCCTCCAGGACCACAGAGGCCTTCACTGGAGTTCAGCTGGAACAGCTTGGCCCAGCAGCTGTTCGCGCAGGGAAAGGAGCGGAGGAGGGGAGGGGGAAGAGGAGTGGGGACAAGTAGGTAGGAGTTGCTCCTACACCCCGCCTAACTCCATATGAGGGCATCGGCTCCAGACTGATTGAGTGTGTCTCTCTCTCTCTCTCTCTCTCTCTCTCTCTCTCTCTCTCTCTCTCTCCCCCTCCCCCACCCCCCCCTCCTCGTCCCTCGTCTTCTTTCCTCCTCGCGGTGGGTCAGTTACCACCGTCCTCTTCCTCTCCGCCCGCTATCCTCTACTGCCTCCATGTAATTTGACAGGAAGTCAAGTGTTGCTGAGGCGAGCATGCACTCCTTTTCGAGCTACTTATGGAGTTGCTCATGGAGGTCCCCAAGGAAGTCCCTAAAGATGTCCTCATGGAAGTCCTCAGAGGTCCTCATTGAGCTCACCAGGTGAGTCACCACGTGACCCCAAGCAAGCCTGCCAGGGAGTGACTGCCGCATATCTAGTGTCAAAGGTGCCGTTTGAGCCGTGTCGTGCCGTGACCGACATTTGTAAGTCGCCGTGAACTGGGGATACTTCGATTTACGTGAGAGAGTCCGTCCGCAACTTGAGGTAACTCTGCCTACATATTGTAGATGAATGACTGTTAAATTCTCCCTGTATTGTATGGAGCAGTCTCAGGCCGCTTGTGATATTTCGACAATGTAATCTCAACTTTTGCAGGAATAGATTTACATGTTAGTTATCAGTGTCCAAAAACCCCATTTTTGTTAGTACCTGTCGATAAATTTGTGCTTAGTTATGGAAAAATTTGGGAAAAGTCTATTGCTGCTGCCCAAATTAGTAACGCGTTACCGATCAAAACAAAACTTGAAGGTCTAGGGTGAACATAAGCAATTTTTATATCTGCATGAATCGATCTACCAACGGACAAGTGCTCCTGCTCTTTTTCACTGACCTTCCAAATATTCCTGGTCGGTAACTTACTAATCTAACCGTAAAAGAGACCGTCATGTTCGAATCTTACCGATAATATTACTGCCTTAGCGCCCGCGAAACAAAGGGTAGGCAACCGAGTGCTGCATGTGAACACGGCGGGGCGGCCTGTCCTTCCGGCTGGCTTCCTCTTCCACTCTCATCGGATCTGACGCTGGAGACTAGAGATGGCCATCGATAGGCGAAGTATCGATATATCGAGTATCAAGGTGATGAAAGTACCGATGTTTTGAAATATCGAAAGTATCGGTCTATATACCTCTTAAGACTTAGATTTTGTATCGATACAGAATATCGAAATATCGTTGATAAGGTAGCGATACTACAAAATATCGATATAGTATTGGCCATCTCTACTGGAGACGTCCGCATGTAGGAGACGCCTCGCGCGTTACAGTAAATTATAAAGCCAAAAGCAGTTGGCCCCACTGACGTCAGCGTCAGATGGCCCGAGTCAGACAATGCTGTGAGCGTGTGGGCTCGCGACCAGCTCGCGACCCTTTCCAGGGATGTAGCAGATCTAGTATCCTCGCCTCGCTCTTACAGCGCCCGCCGCGAATGGGCAAACTGAAATCTGTCGCGGAGTGCTAACTTCAACCAAACGGGGCGACCGTTGACACCTGAACGAGCTGCGCGGTTCAAATGCTCGATGAGGTTATGGGCGGCCACTTCCGAGAGGAAATGGCTGCCTCTCTGCTCGGCCTCATAGCAATGTTTGCACCTGAACGAAACACGGGTCATCCCCCTAGTCTGTTCGGGTCGGGTCGAGTGGGGCCGCCGAGGTCAGCCCGTGTCAGCACTGTCAAGTGTCAGTCAGTCACGCCGTCAAAGCCATTCCTGTGACGCGACATCACGGACCAGCGCCAACACAATAGGCCAATAACCACAGTCATTGTTGTGGGAAGAAGTTGGCGTCACAGCGTGTCATGGCGTGCAGGACGGCGTGCACCTGGTAAGTCACCGAACACCAGCCTGTACTCTCCTTAGGATGTGGTTCAGTGCATCGCCGCAATCAGAACAGGGTGGTCGAAAAGACGTCGAAGTGACATCTTTTGGACTTGCCCTCGGTCGAAATGACGTGCGAGGAAATACATTGGACGTCACTCATATGTCTTCTGGACTGCCTTGCTCTGCTTCTGGCTCGTTCGTTCAACGTTCAACATAGACTTACAGAGACAATGGTTGGAAATGGTTGGAAGCGGCAGTGAGGGAGATGATGAAAAGCCCTGTCATACCATTACTCATGTTTCCCTGTTCGTCTCGGCAAAGTCAGGCCGGATGGACCATTCGGGTGGACCATCCGAGGCGGGGCGGGGCGGGCGGGGCGCGGTGGGGCGTGGGATTCGCCTACGGCTACGGCATTGCGTGGCGTGGCGTTGCCCGCTGTGGCGCCCCTCGGGCTGAAGACGAGCAGTTCGCGACTTACTCGCGGCTTTTAGTGACCGCGGTGTGGAGAGAGCAGCTCTTGTCACGTGATTACAGTGAATGCTCAGTGGATGCTCCGGCTCGTTGAAAGCCAGCCAGTCACGTGACACAGGCAGCTCTCCCTCCGTCCAGTCTCACGAAGCATGGTGAGCAGGGGGCCTCGCCGGCGAGCTCGCCAGTCCCGCCACATATCCCCAACCACAAATAAATTCCACCCGAACTAACACCTACGTGACACGTGACACAGCTACAGTTCAGAGGGGCCGGGCGGGGGCACGCGTGCTTGTGTCAGTTCAAGAATAATTTGACGTGGATGAAGAACGATGATTCTCACCAATGAGGGTCGCGGAGCAGCGAAAATGAGTGCATGCGAATAATATATTCGCGAATGAACGAAAATTGAATAATAAATGAGTTGTCGAATGTCAACTATACCCAGTGAAAAAGTGGCGAATGAAGTTTAGTGAATGAATTCTGTATGATGAATGAATGGTTTCCCGCATGGAAATGACTCGCTGAATACAAGCAGGACGAGTTCAACAAGATTTGTGTAAGTGGGTTTCATAGTAAGAAGCCGAAACTGTGCCAGAATTAAACTCTGTGGGAGCAAGACTCGGGACGGAGCCAATGTTTGTGCAAACCGCCCGCAAGTGAGAGTAAAGCTCTGAGCAGTTTCCCTGCGGCCGGGCGGGAAGAGGGGGTGGCGGGGTGATGGCCGATTTAAATTCTCGAACGCAGTTGAAGGAAAGTACCTGCCCAGTCGGTTTCCATTCAATTACTAGATTAGACGCAAGTGTCTGTTCCCCAAATTTATTGGCCACTGACCACCGATCATAACAGACCAATTCGAGTACACGGTCGGACTTGGTCAGATTTTGAATTTGAGGCTAGTCAGTGTAAGCGGGCCGTTAGCCCGCTGTCCAGTCCGGCGCGGCGAGCTGTGAGCGAAGCGCGCCTTATTTGTTTAGTTGCTTGGCTGACGGCAATGAGTCACGCGGACGGGCAGGAACACCTCCCATCCCCCCCGTTCTCCCTTCCCAATGTCGCCGCGCGGCCCCACGCGGTCTACCACGAGCTAGCGGCACTAACACTCACTGCTCACAATTAATAATAAGTCTGCACATGTTCTCCCAGTAGGTCACACAAGTCAAGGGCTCGGGGTCGGCAGCTGGCAGCCCTGTGCACCTGGACTCCTGGGCTGCTCACAAGCCTAACCTAACCTAACATATGCCACCGATACGGAGAGGTAAAGATTCGGTCTTCCCTGCCTTTCTTAGACGATGCCTGTGACCCGCACACAGCAATAATTGTAGTGTCTCCCGGCGTGGTTTCTGTCCACACAGGGAAGAGATTTCTTGATTTAATCCAATTCGTCTTCTGAGTGATGCTGCAAAAATTGTCTTCATGTGACAAATAAATCACTTATTCGTGAAAAATTGCATTGCATCTGGAATTCTTCCTTCAATAAAATGCATTTGCTGTCTTTTACGAAGACAACTTTTGCTTCATTACAGATTGTCTTGTTTCAAGAGTAACATGTCCCTGGGTACTTTCCGGAGTACTTCCGGGTGCAGTTAGGACCGGTTGGAGAAGGAAGACGCGCACTTCCGTCGAAAACTGTACATCGACTCACCATTGTTTCGGCCAGGGTACAGTACTGACCTGGCTTTTGGCGGCATCTCCGATGAGCCTCTCGGAGTCGGTGAAGGCGACGTAGGAGGGGGTGGTGCGATTGCCCTGGTCGTTGGCGATGATCTCCACCTTGCCGTGCTGCCACACGCCCACGCACGAGTACGTCGTGCCCAGGTCGATCCCCACGGCGGGCGCTGTCTTCCCCGGCATGGCGGCGGTGTCTGTCAGACGAACAAGTCATATAATCCCATAGCTTCACGTGCTGCAGTTATTTCTTACAGTGCATGTCGGCGAAATGTCTTACGATCGTCGCCAAAAGATCACCGTCATTTCAACGAGCACTGGGACTGCGCCCAAAGAACTTACAACAAAGTCAGGAGCTATAGATGCTAAAAATCTACAATTGCCTAAGCTGCTGCAACTAATCTGTTCCCTCCGTGTCTGCCGTCGATAAGTCATCTCCTCAGACTAGAC
Source organism: Aptinothrips rufus (assembly GCA_902196195.1). NCBI lineage: Eukaryota > Metazoa > Arthropoda > Insecta > Thysanoptera > Thripidae > Aptinothrips > Aptinothrips rufus. Next base: position 4,063 of record CABIKL010000807.1, on the reverse strand, counting down.
TGAGAACACCGCTTCTCCGACCTTGGAGGAAGGAAATCGAGAGGAAGGAGATGAAACGAATCGCTCTCCCTGACGCGGTGGATTATTTCTGTGGGTCACTTATTTCAGGATACCCATGGCCCCCTTCAGTTTGTCATCATGGCCCGGCAAAAATAGTGCTCGAGTGGAACGCACCGAGCGGGACGGTGTGCGAGGTTGGGGAGAGGCGCTCGCCCTAGCTAGAGAGGCTGCGTGGAGGGAGAGACGCCATCGCCACGTGACTGACACAATATCACACAGAGTCACGGGACGGTGTCAACTCTCCCCGTTCATGCCTCTCCATCCCACGGACTCGTACGATATTTGAATATACGCGAGCTTTACAAATTAATCCCACAAGTAGTCAGGTCTTACAGAAACATTTCATCATCCGCACTAAACGGTCCTTAGAACTCTAGCTTAACCAGGTCGAAGTTATTTTGCACTGACTGCTCACCGCCAAGCCGAGGGTTGGTGCTGCAAACACAGTGTCTCCCTCTTTTTATGAAAACTAAGAACTTCAATTACGCGTCAGTGACGGATCAATGAACTGTTTTATCGTAATTATAAGTAGGCAATGCTGTTGATGTGATGTCCTTCATAATGCAGTCATAGAGAAAGCAAACGAAAATTGGCTCTACTCTCAGACTCCTATATTGATGCTATATTCTCTGTAAATAGTGACTTGCTTTCACTGGTAGTATAGATAATTATGTTATTAATTATTATGGATAATTTTATTTGAAAACAACTGATTATGCGTGTCATAGGTAGAAACAAACAAACAAATTAGTCAATAATTCGTAGAAATCGGAAAGCTAGTCTCATGGTGGCTTAAACGTCTAACGTTGGATACTCACTGGGTAGTAACCCAGTGAGAAATGGTGTGTCGATTTAATGTCCATTCAACTTCGTTTCAACGAAAATAACGTCGATTCGACTTGGAAGCGATGTCGATTCGATCCTCATTTCTCACTGGGTCATGACAGAAAGTCAGTACGAGACTGAGAGTGTGCAACTGAGATAAGTTAATACCGAAGATTCCCTCCAGGTTGTCATGATGATCCACTGTTGGCGGCTGTCTTCCTGGGGAGGCTGTCATGACGTACCTTTTGAGGGTCGGTGCGGCCGAGTTGAACCTGGTCTCTAGTTCGACTGATCTCAGAGCGGCTCGGAGCACGGCGCGGCGCCGCTCAGCGTTGCGAACCAGGGACGTCAGCGAGCGCGGCACCTCGACGGCCCACGCCTCCCCCTCCTCTCCCCGCCTCTCCCCGCCTCCTCGTGGGCTGCTGCGTGTGGTCAACAGACTGTCAAAGAAATACAGGCACTGCAGCATTCATATTCGGACTTGCTCGAAGTGGCATACCGCCCGCAGCGCGTTCAGTCGGAAGCGGCACTCTCTGTGTCCTTGCTCTCCTCACGTTCACGACACACGTAGACATACGCCATACACAGTGACATGTTATTCACCTTCGTGTGCGTCGTATTTTAAAACAAAAATCCTCGGCTGGAAGGATTTTTGCCCTAGAAACCAACAAAGAGAAAGACAGGAAAAGAATCACCCATCATTGTGTCGATATTTTGCGTGGACTACTAATTGTTGCGGCCTCTGAAGTTGGGACAACAGAAACAGTTCACCATCTTAATCTTGAATAGATGAATAATTTCAGTTAATATCTACGTGCTCGATCAGTTTCTGGGGACGTTTTACCTTGAGCCGCTTGCGCGTCTGCTTTGAAAACACCCGCTCGCTGACTTTGCTTTAAAGCAGCAGTAGTTCTTAATATGTTCACTACACATGGTAGAGGGCGCCACTTTCCGATCTGAAACGTAGTGAAAAGCCACTATATCCTCAATTACAAATTTCACGATGTATTCCTGATAAAAATAAGAGGATTAAAGCCGATATAATGTTCGACAGCCCGATAATCCAAGAACTTGAGGTTCTTCATCCGTTGAATCAGTTGAATGTTACATTACGTCTTTGCGTTGGCTGCCATGTTCATTGTATTTTCTCTGTTGTGTTGATGCCTGAATGTTGGCAATAGAGCTTAAGGTGGTGAATATGGCAGCGACAATGTTCGGGAGCCAAGATTGGGGAGGATTTCCAATGCTTTTATCCTCAATAATTTTACTTCTAGGGGTTTCAAACATTGGTGAGTACTCAGTAGTGACCTTTCAAAGCGTAACAATCATACTTCGTCCGATCGGACTCTCGGATCGGAATTTATTCTCATCCACAGAACTTTGTTGTCGTCTAGGCTTTCTCGTTGGTCCCGTTGTCCCGGAATAACCTAATATTTGCCTCTGTGATTATATTTTGAATTGGTGTAAACTGTTTTCAAGATAGTTTCGGACGCATTTTCTAATCCTAGTTGAAGGCAATATAAATCTGGTTTACCTTGGAGGTTAGAAGTTTCAGCTGGCAGTTCAATTTCAGGATGGAACTGTGTTGTATTGAAATAATTTTCTTCAGAATTTCTCCCTGTGAAAAATTTACTCTCGTATTTTTTTAAAATTAATATCAGTGCACTCCACTCGTTTAAGAATTTTAAGTAATTTCCATTTTTGCATGAACTGTCTTGTAATTTGTAATCTTGACAGCTCTCATATTATTACCTCTGTTTAAAGTTTTGTTTTCAGTGCTAAAATTTCCAGTATTTGAAAATTTCTTGTCGCTTACAATTCCACGTCCTATTATCTTTTAATGTGCTGCCTCTCGGTTTGTGACTTCAAGCCTATAAGACTTGACTCTTTCTGTAAACTTCATTCATAGATGTTTCAATGACAAGATCTAATCTGAATGCAATGACATTTTTTTTTTTTTTCTGAGCTTCTACAGACTGCAAACCACAGTTACTCTGCCTTCTTGTTCTAATGGAATTTTGCTTGAAACATGGCATTTTTATTGATCGCTTTTTTTAAAGAGATGTTCAAATTTGAATTATCTTATCAAACATTGTGGTTTCTTCACCACCTCTTGAAGTTTGTCATTTATTAGCAGTTGCCTCTCAGTCTAGACATTATTGTAAAGGTTTGTTCACCAATAAGACATTCTTAGAACATCAAAAAAAAAGAGCAAAAAAAGAAAAAATTACAAAAGAATGGAAAAAAGAGGGAACCAATCTTTGTTATTGGAGGTATAATTTTAGTACTGCTTGTGCTTCGCGTTCTTGAGTGACTAAGCTATAGTCGTAATAAGCATCTAAATTTCTTCAATGAGACAAAATGGACTTCCTAAATACGCTTATAAGACTTAGTACTAGACGTTCCTTTAGGCATAGGGTTTTGAGCAAATCATGATTGATTTCAAAGATTATAACTCATTTCATTGAGGAAATCAAATTCAAACCCAATTGAATATCGGATGTGTTTGTTGCTGCCATTGGTGGAAAACCATATTAATTTTCTAAAATTTTCTGTAAATGTTGATGTTGGAAATCGAACTCTGGACAATATCGATTCATTGTGTGATTGTGTTTAAATGACCACATCCATGGGCAAGTTCAAGTGGCGCGGCCGGCACCCTGCGCGAAGGCACGGATATCTGGAGATGTTCGTACCCCCCCAGAGTCTTTCGCAGACTTAGAAGTTCAAAACCAACCAACCAACCAACCAACCAACCAACCAACCAACCAACCAACCACCTTCCCCCAAATTTTGTGTGCATAAGGGACAGGGGAAAAAGGGGGGGGGGGGGGGGGGGGGGGGGGGGGGGGGGGGTCTGAGGACGCATACTCTCCTGTTGCTATCTATGACCGGGCGTAAGTCACTCTTGAGACTAGGCATGGTCTAGCTGTCCAGTTATGTCAGTTTAGCGCGGTTCAATGTGAAAAGGGGGGGGGGGGGGGGGGGGGGGGGGGGGGGGCGCAGAGAGTGCATCGCTCCCGTTGTAGGAGTTGACGCCTGAGCAGAGAGAAGAGAGGGAACACATGGATCTCATTCGGGACTTCCGGTGCCGCTCTCTTCCTCCCCCGCCCCCGGTCCCGTACCATGCCCGTACCTTGGGAAGGCGGGGCGGGGGGTCGGGGGGGGGGGGGGGGGG